>DVQO01000076.1:0-35848 GCA_018231785.1 Danaus gilippus
CCGAAATCCCCTACATACAAAATTTCATGAAAATCGTTGGAGCGGATTCCGAGATCCAATAAATATATATATACAAGAATTGCTCGTTTAAATATATAAGATATCTGTATAAGAAATTTTCGGCATTATATATTTTTATTATTTTCGTATTTCGAGTCATTACTTGTTGTTTTGCTCTAATTCATAAGACTATCGTTACAAGTTTATTCATCCCTTCAACACTGTCACACGTAAACAGTATATAGTTCATTTCAATAGAATTTAGCAATCTTGTAAACAAACGTGATCAGCTGATATTGCTAAAGGCTTCTATGCCACTAGTGATGTGAGTACTCTTCAACATACTTTAATCTTAATTATTGTTATATGTACCACAAGATGCATTGTCATTCTAAATATGCATTTTGTTTAATATTTCATTTATAAATCTTCGTAACCACAGTTTTATCGATAAACATCGGATAACGGTCCGTATTAAGGTTGAGGGTACAAATTTGTGACATGGATATCAATAATTCAATAAACAGAAAATATAAAATTCGTCTTATTAAGAGGAAGGCTGACTATAAGCATTTCGACAATACTTCACACTGTATGTAAGATTTCTCGAAACAACTTTTACTCCTTGAAAAACTGTTTAGGTTACAATATATAATTTTCATTAGGATATATGGTAAAGAACGTAACATTAAAGTCAGATTAAATGATTTTATCTCATTGTTACCATAAATCATTACGTAATTGCTACTAAAGCAAATTATTATTCATTGGTAGGAAAAATTAGATTAATGGACTAAAATCCTTTGTGTTGTATAGTAATTGAAAGTTTGTTTGTTGTTTTGCTTTATGTTTGGATATGAATGCTTTATAAACATTAAGAGCAATACATTTACAGGATATACAATATTTATGTGGGATTTCATCAGCTTCCTCAGATCCTTGTTATTTGTGTGAAAGGTAAATTAATAAAAAATATTAATACAGCCATTTACCAGGTCTGATTATTGTCAGAACTTTGTAACAAAACAATGCTTTTTTTCCTATTAAACGATTGTTCATTAAAGCATCTTTAATTTTGAAATAGTTAACAGTCTACATCAATACAGGTAACGACGTTCTAGAAACAGCGATTAAGGAGTATTCACACTATACTTATTACATTCGTATAATGTAATTCAATTGAATACATTGTTTGTTAATAGTTCATATAAGTGTGACTTCATGAAACTTTCATCTCCACCGAAGGTTATGTCTAAAATAATAATCTAAGTAATCAATTAAAACTCTTACAATACTTGTATTTGAAACACCTATTACAAGTTCTATTTAATCTTAGTGAACGTTTTTACACTTTCTGGCCATCGATACATAAATCTATAAATTCATGAATTATTGAGTTCCGTGGTTAATAACGATGTTTTCATTGAATAAATCTTCAATGTTCATTGCGTATGGATTCATATCTTCTGTATAAAACTATAACTGACTTACATAATATAAATAAGCATAATTTTTTAAAGCATGAGGTATCCAGTTGTTAGTTAACTTTAACATATCCTACTAGTGCTACTGTCTTATCATTCAATACTTATTAAAAAGAATTTAAAATTGTTTTTTAGTGGTTTTAGATCCGTTGTTGTAGTCGTCTATATGTATGCTTTTGTAAATGCATACATTTCCTCATTTTCGGCAGCTCCTGTTCCAGGAAACCATGTTTCTACGATGGTATGTCGCATACGGCGTTACAGAGGTCTCAATTTTGGTTTCGGTATTAAAGAGAAAACCGTTTCATTTATGCCGTTCCTGCTAAAGTTCTTCTTCAAAAACATCAACGATGAAGATGGCCAGGTTATATACTTGGTTATACAGGCGACACCATTTTTTTCCGCTTTTAAAAGTAAGTAACTATTTCACTTTTCTTGTTTTTAATAAATAGTTACTATAATTGACACGAGACAAATAAGCAAACATTTGTATATATAGCACATGTTTTATGTATATATAGCAAAATTAATCTATGTTTAACATGAAGCCCTAAACAAGAAAAGCGTTTGTAGTTTGTTTGTTTCCAATATTCTCGAAAGTTTTGAAGTAATTTAAGGAAGTTTGTTTCTCTTGAGTTCACGTTTATTTTATTTAATGAGGATTTTTCTGACAGTCATCTATTATTTCAGCTTCGACAGAGATAATTCACAATGCAATACCATTCGTAATAAGGCACTCTGCTACGGGAAGTTTGGAATACATAGACCATGAATCGGTGCCTTACCTTGGCTACTTGCCACAGGATATTGTTGAGAAGGACGCCTTACAATTGTATCATCCAGGCGATCTTGGTTATCTGAGACAGATTTACGAGACGATTGTAAAGGAAGGCGGAGTTCAACGGTCGAAGCCTTACAGGTACGAATCGGAAATTTCTACGCGCTTTGAAATGTTTCATTATAACTAAAAGAATATAAAAATTAGAAAAATGTTCGGTACTTTTATTATATCTTGTAATTTTTTAGAATGATGGCTCAGAACGGGGATTATCTGAAACTAGAGACGGAATGGTCTTCATTCATAAATCCTTGGTCAAAGAAACTAGAATTTGTTATTGGTAAACACTACATCGTTGAGGTAAGTAGTCTTAAGAAATAAATGAATAATTTCATATTGACAAAAGTTTTTTTTTAATTGTTAGATATATGTCACTAGCAAATATTCAATATAAATAATATTTTGTAGGGTCCATCGAATCCAGACGTTTTCCAGGTGCCTGATCCTGAAAAAACTCTTAAATTTACCGATGAAGAGAAGTCAAAAGCTGCTGCACTAAGGGAAAAAATTACTAGAGTTATGACCGAGGTTAGCTTTAATGACAAAAAAAAATAGTACTTTTTTATTTTAAGCAAACGTCTCAAAATAACAATATCTTTTACTTATGATTTATTCTTCAACTTCGTACCTATAATAACTATTCTTGCTTTAAGTTCCTCAACGCCGTTAAAAATACGATGAGTATTTTAAATCAATTAATGAAGCGACCTTTATGATAACATTTCATATTGATTTCGAGTTAATTAATAATTAATTTTAATGTTGTGACAGATTTTTCTTTATAATATCAATATGGTTACATGATAGTCGGTAGTACTGAGTAACGTGACCGAACCCACCCCAGCTACCCTTGTCTACTTCATACGACATGATAAACGTGCTGGGGTCGTGTTGGTAAACGTTCACAGTAATATTATTAGAAGTTACATGAAACTCTATTGTTATACATAGGGAACAAAAGTAAAGAAAGAATAATTTACGGAACAATTATATTTAAACAATGATGTTCGGTATTGAAACTATAATATTATACAATGATTTTATATGTAGGTAGGTAAAACTAAATACTTTTATATATTTTATTCATATAACATGAAAATAAAATCAAATCACCTGTTCTTACTTTAATATTACGTCTTTTAATGTGCTACATATAATTCTAGGAAAAATTATTATGTAATGAAAAATAATTAGGGTAATCAAAACTCTGAGGAACGTAGATGAGATTATTGAACTCTTAGCCTAATTTCCGTAGTTATTTAAATTGACAACGTACACGTTTTGTATTTGCAATATAATAACTCCTGTAAACAATTAACTGTTTTATATTTCATGCGGATAGTAATTACATACATAGATTACATAATGATAATACACAGTAATTTAGTTAATTAATTAATTCTACTGTCTTTTCTTTATTTATTTAATCTAAGTGAAGGTGTATTAGGATAATAATGAGGGGAAGGGACATTTACTGGAATATAGGAAATCGCAAATTTTACTCTAAATTGAATTTAAATAGTGTGAAAATTACGCACGTGACAAGATACGGGTCGAATAAATGTTTTTTTTTTTTTAATTAGTCAATAAAAAGATTATCTGACTTTAAAACCGAAAAGTTTATTTTGTAACCAGGTCCTTACAAAACCAGCTGAAATAGCTAAACAGCAGATGAGCAAAAGATGCCAGGATCTAGCTTCGTTCATGGAGAGTCTGATGGAGGAGACTCCTAAGATAGAAGAAGAACTACGTCTTGAAATACAGGATCAAGATCATAGTTATTATGTAAGTAAAACACGTTCGACGGATTTTGAAATGGCCTTGTTTTATGATTTTAATTAACTACCATGATTTAAAGACCTCTCGGTAATTAAAAAAAAATCATTTAATGAGTTCCATAGTAAAGAAAGGTATTTTCTATTACAACATTGCGTTTTTTTTGTTGCAATATGAAAATTGACCCAAGTTCTTAGGTAATATACCCAATCTTTCTTTGCCCCATTAAAGCATGTATAAAATTGCGGTAACATTATATTTTCAATATGTAAATACAATTCTACATCCTATTTAACCCGACGCGGTGATATGACGGTTTATACAATAGGATAATAAACTTGGATTCAGTAACCCCACACGCTATATGATATTTTGTCTATACAATACTGATGCCCCGGTGATGATCTTTAATATTTCATTTATAATAATTGTATCAATTGTTTCTATTTATGACTTATTTTAAACAAAACCCGTCTTATACCTAATAATAATTCAACGAAGACATAACGTAAGTCGAATTCGAGAAAATTCGCGTAAAATAAACTTAATTTTAAAATGGTTACAGGAACGTGATTCTGTAATGCTCGGTGGTATTTCACCACACCACGACCATAGCGACAGCAAGTCAGGCACCGACACACCAGTCAGCTACAACCAACTGAATTACAACGAAACTCTTCAAAGGTATGAAAGAATCAGCATAATCATGTTTATTATAGGAAAATAATTTGTAGTAGATATATGTTCATCCAAAATCATAAACATCTGGGTACGAGAATAAATTTAATGTTAATAATATTCCAGATATTTTGATAGTCACGAACCATACAGCTTCGAAGATTATTATTTAATGGATAGCGAAAATAAGATCCAAATGAAAGAAAACGAAGAAAGTTCAGTGAGGTTTGTACACCTACCTCATCCATTAGTTTGATAATAAAGAATTTATGACCATTTAAATAAGTAGGAGTAGGTAAATAGTGCAGCAACAAAATAAATAGCTTCTGCCGTTTCGCTTGTATTTTTTTATTGATCTCCATTTTTACTATTACAAAGTAATTTAATGAAATGAAGGATATTTAATAAACAGACTTTAATTTTACTACTTAGCGGCGTAATTTGCAAAAATACCGCCAATATATATGACGTCCGAATTCAGCTGTACGGATTTTTAAAAATTTTACAAATACCACTAATAAGCTAACGAATTACGCTGACAAGACTATCACAAGATAAGGATAAATTAAGAGAAATTGTTTTAGGCAGATCTTAAATGGTATATATATGGTTTTTTTTTCATAGCAAATGTATATCTCCGATGGCACAAGCTTCGACGGAGTGTGATAGGACCAGTTCCTCCGAATGCAGTGGTGTTGGAATAGGAAACTCTTGCCCTTGTGACTACCAGCCAATGCGATTGACGGAATCATTGCTTAACAAGTAAGTTTCTACATAATTTGACTTATGCTATTAAAGAAGTAAATATGGAAAAAGATCTTGGCAGTAAAAAATCTATATCTAATCTTGAATACACGCTTATTACAGAGTTTAGGACGTAGGATTCATCATAAATGATTGTAAACGCTTTAAATGCAAAAAACAAATAAATGTAAACTCCTAATAATTACTTTGTAACACAACCATTTTGTTTTTGGATATCACGAAGGGGTCTATGTTAAACAAAAATATCAAACATCTTCTAACAGAGAATTTTGTCCCCAGGCACAATGCAGAAATGGAAAGAGAACTAATAAAAATGTATCGTGAAAATCGTTCAAGTAAAGGAGATAGAGAGAAAGCCTCAAATGAAACGAGACAAAAGAAGAAACAACATTTAGCAAGATGTAATGCGGCTTTTCAACCAACTTCTTTGGGACTGTCCGACCCACAGGTAAATGAAATTCATCAAACATATTCCATTCCACATTTTTTCTCGTATTGGCTTTAAGTGAATTCTTTAATTATATTCTAAAGCAGATTACAATTTTCCTATACATTGTATAATATTTTTAAAACAATCTGTTGGTTGTTTACACAAAATTTTTTCGTGTAGCAGTAACTTTGCGAAACGTGAATATTTCGAAGTTTTACAAAAAATAAAGTTGAAGAGTTATGATTCGAAAAAAGTTTAATGTCATGTTATAATCATAATGAATGTTTTAACATTTATAGAATATATACATTTTTATATGATTCAGTTGTCTATTCTTTAAACAACTTGGGCTATATTCTCCATTGTTTCATACATTTGTACTGAGACATCTTTCTAAATACTAATCCAAACTGGTCAATATAGCCCCACGGAGTGAAGCGTCCCTCGAAGCAGGCTGAGGAAGCCAGCGCCCACAAACACAGATGTTCGTCGCCTCGTCCGGTCCGACAAGCAGCGGTACCAAATAACCAGCCAGTAGCCATCAGCTCAGTTGGTGAGATTTATTAATACGAATTAATTTTTGTAATACCTATATGTAGACAATGTTTTCCCACAAACCATTTCCTATATTGTCTAATTGATAAAACTTGGGCATTTTTTTAAACAGTTATAGAGAACCGAAATAAAGAAAAGTTAAATAGTTTGTAAGTTATAGGGTAAACATGACATTTCACATATACTCGAAGGATAGAGATCCATTTATGTTCGTGAATTGAACGCTTGAATTCCAGTGACTAATATGTGGCCTACCACTGCAGCTAACACCATGAACACGTGTCACCTCCAAGGATTGGGGATGCCGCCACAAGTTTCGTTCATGACCCCAATGGCTATGCCGGGTGAGGTTATATACTTTAATGTTAAAAAAATAATTACATATATATTGATAACTTATATTAATTTCAGGTCAATACCCGATGTGCTATATTCCAGTACCCTTACAACCTGTACAGACGCAATCAGATTCATTCCAAAATACAAATACAAATAACAATTATCCGTACCAACCTCAACCGAGTGCGTATATGTATAACGTATAGATGGCAGTGATATAATACTGTAGTCTGTCATTAGTATAAGTTTCGCCCTACACATAATTTGTTAATAAGTCCAGAATTAATAATTTAAGTTGAAGTTATAAAGAAACTTTCATCTGTAATTTACTTCAGATGGAAAGTTTACATAAATATTTAGTCTATGTTCTATGTTTTTAGTAAATGTTTTGGAAATTGTGTTTGATTAGCTTTAATTTTATAATTATATAGTTAGATTATTTTTTACTATTGTTTCCAATATGACGGGAAATGACTTAAACTCAGTTTACGTATCTTTTGGGTATAAGTTTATAGATGGTATGTTTGATACATAAAGATAATAAAATATTATTTTCAGTGCCATACATGATGTATGGGCATGCGATGTACGGATCGCCATTTATGTATCCGTCTGTGGACCCGAGGTCGTACGTGCCTCAAACCACGGCCGGTCATAATATACCACCCTTCGGACTGTCCAGTAGCAACTACCAAGAAGTGAGTTATTATCGAAATATTTTGCGAAGGGAAGTGTGATTCAGTTAGACGATACCAATTAAAATAATGATATTCACTACAAGTTTATATAGAATTTTTAATTTATTTTATTTTGATTATAAAAATCGCACAACAACCCTGAATCGCACAACTCTGTCGTTTTTCATTAATTAATACATCCACATCATACCTCATGTAGTGTTATCTTATAATGGAAATGCTAAGAGTTCGAATTTGTAAAGCATTATATGGACTGACATACAACGAATGGGATCATGTAAATTGTAAAACAGACTTTTATGTCATAACTTATAACTAAGTTATAATTAATTCAACAAAATGTCATATATATAATATTAATTTGAAGCTATTGTAATCGAAACAAAGCTGTTATCATAGCTCTTACCTATAGAGCTTGCAATATGTTATGTGAAATGGTTATAAAATAATGTTTAAAATGTGATCTAAATTATTCTTAGTTATTCTTAAAAGGATACAAACAAATTTATCACTTTATTTTGTCAATGTTGACATTAAATATTAAGAAAATTAGAAAGTATCCTGTTAATTGAAAAACAGTACTAAACAACTAAAACTATATTTAAGCAATAATTAGAAAAAGAGAAAACGAGAAAATTCCTTTGATTAATGTTTGATAAAATTGCACAGACTTAAAATATACTTAATGAACTATTAACGACTTTCTTAAACATTTATTGTTCACTCATAGCATTTACATGTTTTTTGATGCTTATATTAAATAAAAAAAAGACACTGATTTCATCTCTTTATCATTAAATAAAAAAAGGAAATAATATGGAAGCTTTACAATCAGACTAACATATTTCATTAAATAAGCGCTTTTTGTTTTAAGTATTCATTATTGCTATTAATTGACATGTGGCATACAAACAGCATATCCCATATGGAACTTATTTTTTATGGGATAACATGTGTAAAATTTAATCCAAATTGGTTCATTCCTTATAGCGGAACAAATTAATAGACTTCCATCCAAATGTCACATTCATAATAGTAATAGATTTAAACTAAGAGTTATAAGAGTAAAAAACTACAGGCTTGTAAACTAACTGTGCCATTGAAGACATCTAAAGCGAGTCGCATCACAAGGGAGAATAACAATCAAGCACTAAGAAGAGACGGCGTCAATTATTCAGCTGGCACATCGAATCGGGTATAAAACTTTAGAAGTAACATTACATTTATAATGATTGATTATATTTGTCTTTATTAAATTTATTTTTATTTATCAACCGTTATTAATTTGAAATTACAAAACTTGTGAGGCTATTTTTGTGTTAGACGATACTGTGTGCTTTATGATTGTGGTGTGCTTTTTATTTTTATTGTAAATTTTATTTTTTTATTATTAATAGATTGCTCAAATATCCTTTATATTATTTGCCTTCATTTGGGTCGAGGCAAGAAGAGAAAGGGGAGAACAGAGAAGTTGCACGTTATGAACTACATTAGTCTTAATATGATGGTTAAGACCATCACCATCTCAATGTTATTGATTTTTCTTACTTATAAGACTTTAGGGACCGAAAATATGGCTTTAGTGTCACTAAAATATTATATATTGCAAATAGCTATGGCCGAGCTTTTAATACGGTCATGAGCTATCAACACTGTCCTTTAATGGAACAAAAGCCTATGGGAAAACCCTTAGAATATCACAAGCTTAAAAAAAGATTCCAAAAATGTGTTATTTACCAAATTAACAGATTTAATATTGACTTTTTAAGATTAAGTGATATTAATTTAAATGGAACAGTCACGAACGTTTAGACTTTAAATGATCATCTTGAGATGTTTTATTCTAGTTTTGAAGGCTGCCTTGCATGTCATGCAGATTTATCTCTTAATATAACTATCATATTATGTTTTGAGTAAAACCCAGAAAAATGAATAGTTAGAATAGCCCATAACAAAACCCAATCAAACTTAACCATAGTTTAGTATAGTAGCAGAAACATCGAGGTTATGCAAGAAGTTATTTTACCATCTTGATAGCATTTACCCTCGAAAAGGATATTTATATGGCAATAAAAAAATTGGGTTTCGAAATATAGAGGAAAATGGCTGAACTTTCACAAAATGCTCTAGCAACACCTTATCCTACCAATAATTGTTTTTATTTTTTAAGTTAACGACCAATTGAAGTATAATAATTATTGCTTCCGCATGGTTTATTTCTTTTAAGATAAAGTTAAAATTTGTCATTTTGGGTAAAAACAACAAAAATAGAAAGACTAAAAGATATATATTTTTTTATTGTTGTTTTTTTTAACTAATATTTTTATAATACTGATTACGAATAGTCAGTATGTAAAGGTTTATATGATATAAATTTATATTAGAGGTTTAGTTTTTGATATGTGTAAACAAGGATTATTTACCAACAGAATACAGAAGTGAATAACGATAAGGACAATCGTAAGCCTCGTGCCACAAACAGTAGTCGCACAGTTGAGAAAACTGACGAAGAATCAAGTTTCTCGTCGTTTTATTCATCCTTCTTTAAAACAGAATCTGGTAGTGCTGAAGATAGCGATGCCAAAAAGGTCAGCTTTACATCAATTATTCCATTGCAATTTATAATAATTAATAGTCTAGACAATTTTCCCTCAAGGTTACCCTTTGAAATAATTTGTTATAAAGTATTTTTATTTATTGGATGTTAAAATGATTTCAGAGTTGGCACAAAAATCAGAAGGGCGATGATCTTATGTCATTGCAAAGTTCTACAGAGGCCGTCACATATACACCAAACAAGGGCCAGGTACAACAGAAAAAGGTTGATCCGTCGTGGGTTGAAGAAGTCAGTATATAGAAAATAATAAAACTTTTTAGTTCAACTGCAATGATTGATTACTAGTTATTTATATTCAAAATTAATTTTAAGTATAATCCGTATATAAAACCCTGGAATAGGTTTCACTGAAGTTAAAAAAACTACGATATCTAAATATAGTGTTGTTTTCTCACGTGGGCTCTGTTTGAAAACCGGTTATTATTCTTATTCGACCCGTATTCTTATATAAAAAGTGCGTAATTTTGTCAAAACTGCTCTTCTGGTGAAGTTAGATTGCATAGTCTGAAAGTCTGTAATAAATTATGTATGGGCAGGATTTTTTATTACGTTTAGTTGGTTTAGTTTCTTGGGAGGGCTCTTATGAGCAGCAATACTGAAGTATATCTAATCTAACTTTAATTCTAACTTTAATAGAGGTCATTTAATTTTAATTTATATTTTGTTACAGGTTTGCGTAACATCAGAACTAATTTACAAATATCAGATTCGGACGAAGAGTTTAGAGGAAGTACTTTCGGAGGATAAAAAGAAATTGGAAACCTTGGAACAGGTATGTCAAATATATGAAGGCGAAATAATACGCCGTAACGGACTCTTTGCCTGCGTTTGAAACTTTAGGAACTTCACTCTTAAACTTAAAATAAATCAATTAGT
Source organism: Danaus gilippus (assembly GCA_018231785.1). NCBI lineage: Eukaryota > Metazoa > Arthropoda > Insecta > Lepidoptera > Nymphalidae > Danaus > Danaus gilippus. The sequence continues at coordinate 11,057 of DVQO01000076.1, forward strand.
TTAGGCTTGGAAGCATATGAATCTAATAGTTATGTTTTAATGTTTGTGTTAATTTTTGTTGAACTATATCTTAAAAAGTAATTTTATTGGGAAGTTTTGTCATAGTTTTATTTAAATTTTATCTAACCTTATTTACTGCATTAAAGCGTTACTTTGAAGTCTTTATGAAAAACCACGTGATTAAAAAGTTTCCGTCACGTGAAACGTCCTAAAACGTGATTTTCAAGTCAAATTCTAAAAAGTTATTAAGAATTTGTAAGTTACTTTAAAAGGAATTCCAAATATTTCCAAAAGAAGCTTGAGTTTTAAAACAGAATATAAATGCGTAAAATCAATTACAGGCATAGTAATGTTTTTTCTTTAAATAACATACGTAGTATACATATACAACATTATATGTATTGCATTAGTTAACGGTATTTTAAACTGTACGACAACTTCTTATCTAATTCTTAATAAAATATATCTAAATTCGTTGCTTGATAAGAATGAGCTGTTGAGAAATAGACAGGGACTACAGTAGCAGCAGCAGAAACCAGAATTTATTACTTTATTGCATTCTTATTTTTTTTTATACATCCATAATACAAATTTTGGTAAGTTTGGTAACACCAGGGCCAAAAGTCAAAACATCAAGTTTTCTCTCTTATGTCAAAAAAATAGTTCTATTTATAGTGATTAAAAAATCTTAAGCGGTCGCAAACAAATGTTTTGTTTCAATATACGGTCTTGGATAGATCAAATAGTTTTCACAATTAAAATAAAAACATGATTATTTTTAAGAAACTTTTTCAGAGTTCAAAAGGAATTTAACAATTTAAATATTTTTTTACAATACTTTTATAGGTATTGTTTTAGGAATTGAAAAGAAAATCGTCTATGAAATCCTATAGACTTCTGTAGGATTTTTTTAAATTATTGAATATTTATAAAATCGGATGATCATGGATTTATATTAAATAGAGTTATTTATATATTATGTACGTATTATTTAAAAATGTGGTATTGAAAAGCAATAATTATTTCTTACAGCCTCTACTTGTGAGTCAACAACTGGGTCAATTGTACTTGGATCTGCAGCTTCAAGGAGTTGCTGCCAGATTGACTTTAGAAGAAGGAATAACTAGTTCTAGCAGTTCGGGTGAAGAGAATTCTTCGATGTCATCTAAAAAGGTACAATAATGTATATATATAACAAAGAAGGAGTAAAAATAGGAAATGAAATAAATGAAACTAATATTTTTCGGATGTACTACGCGATTTTTTATTTTTGACTATAAACTACATACTCAAGACGTTTCGGCCACTTTACAGCAACCGTGATTACGGGCAGATGAGATCTTGACTGTAGTATGTTGTTTATGATAAAAAATAAAAAATCGCCTAGTATATCCGAAATATAGTAGTTTCAATTAAATGAATACTCCCAAAAATCTTAGATCTCATTGTAGGAAATTAAATAGTTAAAGAATTAAGGATAAACGCTAACAAAAAATAATTCTTCCCAATATATTCTTTGTTGATTTGAAGATTTTTCAGTCAGCAAAAATTTTTTAGGGTAGAATATATAATAAGCTCTAATAATAAATTTTGTATCCTTTCTAGTCAAATGTCATCGAAAAACTTCTTTATCCCACTTTTTACAAATAAACTGAAGACATAAATTTTACCTATGAGAGTACCTTTGTTCTTATGTTTTTCCATTTTTTAAATTCTAGATTCCCGTTCAAATGCACTCAGTTTATTTTATACTCGGGATATAACTACCAAAATATTTAAAAATACTTACCTCTTTATTGACACAACTATTTAATGAATGCCTCCGGCCTAATCCCTGATTGAGATATACAATATACATCTCAATCTATTATACTCAACACTTTACCTGCGTTACTTACGAAATAGCCATAATTTTTATTCACATTACCTATGATAAATGTTCACTTTTTAATAATTTTATATTTATTATTTGATAAGCAGTCTTATATAGTGCAATAAATTCAATTCTTTTCAGAGTGACAATTATTCCTATCAGTATCTTAAATAATTCTTTATGTAGTGATAAATAATAATCGCAAAATAAATACTTGGTTTCAACTGTTATTTTTATTATATTATCAATTTTAGTTGGCTCCTTTAATATGATTTGTTGCAACGCCATCTATCAAAGGCATCATGCATTATTTACTGGACATAATAAAACAAAAGCGTTATCTATAGACAATACAACTAGATGATAAAAAACAAAGTGTAAACTTGGATTTATTATTAAACATTGATATTATTTTTAGACACGTCGTAGGAAGCGGGAATACAGCAAATTAGTGATGATATATGAAGAGGACGCTCCTCTACCACCTCCAGAGAACGTTGCTGGTACATCAGATTCTTAGTATTACGATTATGGGCCAGAGGATGCCAGGAATGTGTTCTCGCCTGTAATAAATATAAAAAATCCTAGTGCACAACATGACTGTGCATGAATATGCACAGTCTACAAATTAAAACATTTGTAACAAAACGGGCGATACAAATTTCGCATCGAATATTTGATCAAAATTGTTAACATAATTTTAATTATCTATAATTTTTAATTATTCTTAATTTTTGTCTTCATTTTATTAAATACGTAGTACGTTAGTAATACATTTGGTGGTTTGAACATGTGTGATGTGATATGAACTATTTAATATTTTAAGTTTACAACATGCTTCTGATTTAATTTAATAATGAGAACTATGTTTATAAATCATAATCATAGAAGATGCAGATTCCATTATAATAAGATGTAAAACACGATTTACCATTTCATTTTATTTCTCTGTTACTATGTTTTAAAATACATACTTTTTTATATTGTGCTAAGTTAATGTACGTTTTAATAGTCACTATTGTTGTGTTTCATGTGGTTTTCATGTTTTTATTTTTTGTTTATAAAGCTGTGGTGTCAGAGAATTTAATAAAGTAAATTTACGCTTAGTATATATTTGTATGTAGTTAGGATGTTAGTTAGATATTAGATATTGTCATCGATTGCCTTGTCATTAAAATGTACTGAGCTCAAAAGTATATATTTGCTTGTTTTAAAATCAGTCCATATTAAGCTATTTTCTTAAATAAATAAATAAATTATCTAATGTGTTAATTTTATATGTTAAAACATTTTTGTGAATGATCTACTGTCTTTGTTGGACCAATGACATAAATAAATTATTGTATAAATATTTTACATACATATATATACACAGACAATATTTTAGATCATTTAATCATTAATCATGTATATGTGAATTTTGTTATGATATGCGAATTGTAATAGTATGTGGTTCAAAATAGTGTATATTTTATAGATGTTATTATTGTAATTTGTAATTATGAATCGTCTTACAAAAATTTTATGCGATTTGAGTAGTTACAAAATATACTACATATTTAGGAAAAACAAAAATATATTTAATTTCTTTAAATATGCATTTTATTTAAATCCCCAATTAGTATTCGTTATGTTTTAATACTGCAGAAGACCACATTCATTGATTTTTTATTCAACTGACAGAATTAAATATATTGTAGATGATATTTTCTGAAATAAGATGATCATACATTGAATTTTTCACCTTTTTTTTCTACTTAATCTTATTACATTCGTTGGGAGTTTTTCTTCATAACAACTACTAGCTTTGTTTTCCGAGTTGTTTGTTATATATTACGGTCACAACTAACTGTACGAAGCTATAATTTTACCAATAAATTAACATCAGCGTTGTAGTTTTTGTTATTACTATTCTGTCACGTTTTCAAATGATTCATTATGCCCACCATCTTTTATTTTATTAATTACTTTTTAATGTTTATTCAGTATATTTTTACTTCGTTGACATGCATTTTAAATAGGTAGATGATCTGTTAAAATTTTTTATTTCTATAATAAATAAAATATCAAAAAATATATGTAGATTTTTAATAATAACTGGTAGTATTTAATAACTATGATGTTTCGTCGAACCGTAGATCTGTTGATACTCACACTTGTTTGAAACTCCGTTGATACAGTGTAAATAATTACATTGACTCACGCACACAGGTAAACAGCGACACGGCGCTACCTGCGCAAGAGTCGCATTCCGTCACCCACGTTCACGATTGGCCGTTGAGCCTGTGAAGGCTTCGAAACAGTTTTTAGAAGTCGCTTTAGAAAGTTGGTAGTGTATCCAAGTGTGTAAAGTTCAAAGGAAAAAAATGAAAATTGCATAGGGTAAGTAATTTTGTTATAAATAACGCTATGCGATAGACTTTTATTATTTTAAGTCTTTTCTTATCACCGTTTCTATTTTCACGGTCGTACTTAGTGACGCTGTATAAAACGTGTCTGGAAATTTAATTATCGCTGTGGATGGAAATGTTCATGAGACAAATAGTAATAAAAAAATATGTACTTAGTTATGACATACTTTGTATGGTTTTATGTTAGTCTTTTATATATTATGTATATATTTACGTAACTTACTTCCAAAATAAACCTGTGATCTCAAATGTTTTACAAGCGTTTTATAATAATGAGTCATAATATTTTTTTCTCAAGTAAGAACTAGTAACGCCGACTTAAGCCATTGGCGTTATATTCTGTGTGGCTTTATATTATGTTATAATCACTCAATAGTTCTTTAAATATGTTTGAGTAAAAGTTTTAACATTAGGTCTTATATCGTTTATACTCTAAATATAAGCCTTTAAATTTTATTATGCTCGAGATAAAGTATGTATAATCTCCTTACCGCAGAGCGTGGCCAACATTTTTGAAATGTGTAAAGTAAGAGAGTTCTTTGTAAATCCGTATGAAAATATGCATCTTTCGTTCTGAACATGTGGATAGCTTTCATTGGGAACAATGAACACTTATTGTTTTATTATAATTTCCTCATAAGTAGATATATGAACGGACATTTTTAATTATAGAATACATTTTACACGAAACACAAAAACATTTAAAGGAGAAGTAATTACGTAATTATTTGAAGTAGGTAATACCTGTAGCGTAATACTGAATACGTTAATGAGGTGAGACTTAATTTATTATTATATTATCAATCTTTACAAATCTATATATTTCCCTTAATAGTAGGTATTACAAGGTTCTATAATAAGTATATAATAAAAAATTAAACGATATAAAAAAATCATTGTCATTGTCAGACGTATTCACTGTTCCGTTTGAAAACATAATTGTTGAAGTATCTCAGTGTTATTTGTACTCATGTTTGCTCATTAATGCTACAATGAGAACGGTACGAACATTGTTTATTAAACATCCATAAAAAGCTGTCAGTTAAAGTTGATAGACGCTTCATGGCGATGCGAATTACTTTACTTGTGTAGAATATAGGTATGCTATTTGTACTTTAAAATATTATAATAACAGTATTAAAATAAAACCATAAATTAAAGTACATTTTAAAATAGACGGAGAGTTATATTTACTTACATACGTAAAACTTTAATACGATTTAAAAATGTGTATGTTACATTAATAAAGGTGTTAAGTTAACACGAAAAAACCTCCAACCATTAGGTAAGCACCTGTTCCTTCACATTAATGACGAGCCGTTCTTAACGAGCGGAAAGTAGATAAGACGTATTCTTTGATAAAAACAGTTTTAAAGAAGAGCTGCGTAGACAGTCTCATAAAGTAAACAGGTGTCAACTCATAAGAATGAATAATTAACTATTTTTTAAACGATGTCACAAAATTGCATATCAAAAATGTAAATTTTAGTAATTTTAAAATCATTATATGGATGTTTGCGAAACATCATTTTTTCATTATTATTATTATTATTTTTAAAAAATATTATATTTTCATAATTATTATCATTATTACTCCTGTGATCATTATTATTATGGTCATATTAATTATGATGTAACTTATTTCTTCCTGCTTTTTGTTATCATTAAATGAAACTTTTGTTTAAACCGATATAAAATAATAACAAGAATAAGCAGCGAAACTAAACAACGAACAACAACTTATGCTGGAATATATTAAAGTTTCTTATTGTTAGATAGTCAACTCCCTTTAAACTATGTACTATTTATACCCAAGATACTAATATATTTATAAAAGTTCTTCGACCATTTGTGAATATTATATTTTGTTATATCTGAGTATCTATATATATAAAAATTAAAGTATTTATACAAAATTACACGGACATTTTCATTGACAATTAGCAAAAAAAATTACTAAGAACTATTTGCAGTTTACCTTAATTTAGACATCACAAAATATTTTGTGAAATTGCAAAGTAGGTCATCATTAAATGTTGATTAATATTTTCATATTTAAATTAATGGACCACGTTGTTTTAGAGAATTTCTTAGATCATTTATAACAAGGAAATGTGTTATACTTAAAATGATAAGTTATAAATGGTGAGCTTTTTGCATGCTTGCTATAATAATAATTTTATTAAGTTTGTACGTGACAGGAGACTTGGTAGCAAAAGATTTTATTTTACCTGCAATTTTCTTCAATATTAACGTTTAAAATGTTAACTAGGATAAAGGCTGCCAGTTGCAGATAAAGAGCTTTGTTTTATCGAGTGTTTTTAATTAATCACTAGATACTAAAGAGCAACATAAAAGACGAAAGTCTATTATAAAGTATTTGTTCATGAAGCAGGTGATCAAATAGCTTTTAATAGAGCTCAGTGTAATATCCGGCCTAGAATCTTATTCGTCGATCATATCCGTTCTTCAAGCTTTAAAACATATGACAGCTCAACTGCATTTTCCTCCTATAAAATAAGGATTAAATGCTGAATAGTTTATTTTTATAAATAAGACTTCATTATGAAAAAACAGAAATGTTTCAAAACATTTGAAACTATATTCAAAGACATAACAAATATTTTTACTTCTATATAGCAATTCCTATACCTTGGATTAAAAGTAATCCGTGAATTATTTGATTAAGTAGAACTCCATATCCACATAAAACAAATTAATATTGCTTAAGGTAAAGTTTGAGGACCTTGTATTACTCATATAGACGGCTAATTAAAATACAAGCTTCATATGACTTTGTATAACACAGATTCACCAAGAGAAAAACGTCTTGCATACAAATGAGATGAAAACAATAAATACACCATTGTTATTCCTCGCACCTTTGAATTTGGCGATGGCTTTCCTATTGCTTAGATGTCATGCTACATTCAATTTACAATAATTTGTTTTTAAAATATTATTTTTTATTTGAAAATGATGGTATAGTATTAGTTAAAATGTATATTTGTTTTATATCAAAAAACTATATATAGTGTTGTGTATTTAAATCGAATACTACCTGTTTCGTATTCCATCTGTTCACAATAAGGCTTTATAGTAACAATGTTAAAGCAAATACACGTTTGAAGATTGCACGTTAGATATTCTAATGGATTAGTAAATCAAAATCGATATTGCCTAAAGGGAATGTTTTGTTACGCCCGTGCTTTAAACAAAGCCAGAATATAGAGATGGAGTGAAATGCATTGTAAGCTAAAGTTATTACTGGTTTCACATGTTTAAAGATTATGAAAGTAGACACCTTTTATGTGAAAATAGAATTGAATTGGAACTGTTAGTTTTGCATGGCAAACAATCTCTCATTCAACCAAATACATCGAATATGTTCTATTGATCCTTTGACCAAGTTTTTAATTAATAAAAAGTGAAATAAAATGGGATTCTTGTTTATTTAACAGAAAATGGAGTATTTATACGCAATAATTGTCTGACCGTGCAAATATTTTGCAAATATTTAATAGCCTACGGCAAGAGCCGGATGACGGCGGTTCATTTATTAACCTGTATATTGTGTGTATATTTAAATGCAAACATGTTAACACGTAGGCCTTCAACTACAAAGAATATTTATTCGATAACTAAAAATTGTACATCGTTTATATATGTATATGATACTAACTCCAGAATCATTGACTTTGTAAATTGAGACTTATGACATATTATTCGTTTAAACTTTTGAAATATAAAAGGGAACCTTTAGTAAGAAAACAAAGAATAATTTTATAGTTTCATAATAAGTAGAAGAAATAAAATAGTATATATGTAAAATGTAATAAGTAATTGCACGTACGTTAGTGGGGGTTGCAAGATACAATTGTATGAAAAAAAATACTGAAAAAATCTTACCGTTTTATTTTTGAATCCATGACATAATATTATACACATATCTGTTCAAAATTACACTGGAAACAAACGATAAGGTAGCCAGAAATAATATGAAAAGAAAACTTTTTAACAGATTGTGATAAAAACTTTCACATACCTCGTCTACTTTAAAAAGGTTACGATAAGTCTTATTTTACTTTTATTTTTCTCAAAAGGAAATGTTTTTGTGTGTTTTTAAAAAAGCTCCATTTTGACATACATTCTGATTTTTTTGAACAAATAACATTGGTTGAGATGTATTTGTAATTTCATAGTATTACGTGTTGTATACAAAAAAATATATTACAATTATTTTTGCTGTACTGGTTTTAAAGACTTACGGAATAAATTTTCAGGTTTCCTAACTGAAGTGGCATTTATGACTAAACCTTTTCTATCTTACCTTAATAATGTATATTATGTTGAGGGAAGCCATATTGGGTATTATAAATACGGTATAAATATTCTATTCATTAAAGTCGTAACGATGACAATGCCATCTTTGTTTTTACCTTCGTATAGAAAGGTAACCATAATTATCATGAATTTTACGATGGGTAATAATTTAAAATTATAATAATAATTAATTTTAAAGAAAATACTATTAACTATTAATATATACTTAACCTTTTAACATCCTTATAACATGTACATATATCTAATGGTACGTGAGGCTTCCACAACAATTCAAGGTGAGCGAGCGGTTAGTCCATGGTATGCCTAGCTTGTCACGTTTAAGAAAATATTATATTATTAATTTTAATTTTTATAATATTGCTTCATTTAATATTATTGAAATTAGTCACAATTCATCTAGTAAAATATGTGCCTCTTGATTTACGAAGTTTAATTCGTTGATATACCGATATATATTTTACAAATCAAATATGACTCACTGACATAGAAGATGCTAAAGTAATTAAATGAAATTTAGAATATTGTGTTTTGTGTTATTTACTTTATATATCTATAATAATTACCACTTTATTGAATTTTTTAACTATGTATTTAGATGATTTGAAAATAATGTATATACTTCACGTACTAGAGGGTACGCAAGGAGTAGGAGTAGTGTTCGATTTACTATTTTTCGTTACCTAGCAACCATAGTGAAAACTGTGCCCTGCTTCGCGTCATGCTTCTGCATATATCTTAATTTTAACATGAATAATACAAGAAATGTCATGTTGAATTCAATGTTTCCTCCTTGAAGTGAATTATTGAAAGTGTGTCATGAAATCATATCAGAAGTTTATTAGTTAATATAGGTTATTTGAAGGCTTTGGCTAAACTGGTGCGTATAAATTTATTTATTTCTTAAGTAATATTAAATATATTTCATTTTTAAAAGTTATTTCATACTATTGTAACATTATTCTCTATGTAATTTTTTCTTATGATTTTGTTGTTATTATGAATATAGTGTATTTAAAATAAATATCAATAAAATATAACAAATTAATTTTAATTTGTGACATATTTCTACGCAGTATTTAAGGAGAATGGGTTTTAAAAATAATAATTAGTAACATCAGCAGGTAGAGTAGCACGTAAAGAAACTTCGTTATTTGTTTGCGTTCAAACCGGTCACTGTGGTGAGCTATGACTCACACTGTTTAATATTTAAAGAGAGATTTCCGAACAACATTTTACTACAAGCTATTTAACGGGATCACAGGTAGAGCAGGTATATTCCCAGAAATGTTTTATTGTTACGTATATACCGAACATTACATAAGGGCCATGTTTTTAAATTAAGCCTGTCATGAGTGAAACAGCCGTTCGTGCATATAAAGAGTGAAACAGTAACGTTCCATGTTTAAATATTTGTTAAACGGCTTAACCTGTCCGATAGTCATAAAATACAATCATTTTCTTTGTAAAACCGATTTTGAGTAACCTTTGTAAACGTTATTTGTAGCTGGCGTTTGACAGGAAAAGCAAACAGCAATAACGTTAACTGTATAATGTATATATTGAGAGGATTTTAATCAAAATAGATCCCAATGTTTTATCGAAGGCAATATAAAAATGTTTCTAGACTATACTGCAGGAAATATATTTGAATACTAATAATATTGTTTCTTATTAAATCAAAGAAGCTGAACCAATTTAAATAATTATTTCACCGTTAAAGACGATAATTGTAAGATTCATTCATATTACAGTTTTTGGACAGGTAATATTTCTATAATCGTTGATATTTTATTATCATTGTATATGTATCATCTATAAACGACATTATTATAACATTAAGCAGAAATTAACGTAACTATGTTTAATTAAAAATTATAATATACATTTTTTTTTCCAGTCACGAAAATGTTTCGACTCGCTTGCTTCTTGGCTTCGATGAGCTTGGCGTCATCACAGTTGACAATCGACGGTATCAGATGTGGTCAGCTGACCTGCACATTGGAGGAATACTGCTCCCCAGAGACTAACAGATGTGCTCCCTGCAGCATCGTCTGTAACAATACCCATCACAACTACGACTCTGGCCTCTGTATCAAGGAGTGCCAAGGTATGTTTCAAATTAATTTCATCTTTAATGTACATATGTATTACAACTTTTGTGTTGGTCGAATGATCACGTCATATTTCCTATTTTTTATTCTAACAAGGCTAACCAAAAAATTTCAGGTGATATAATAGTTGAATTTTTTTTACAATTCTAAAATAAATAAAATATAAAACTTTCAAACTGAAATTCCACATAGTGGAAATTCTCAACTCGGGATGGATATGTTATGGTGATGACTAATATTCGTACATAAAATAATAATAGGGGCCTTCGTAGTTGATAAACCTATTTTGAACCTAATCGTCAAAGTCATAAAGTCACTTATCACTTGATATCAACTTTAAACAACCAGTTTCATGACCACAAGCCGCCACCGTCTCTCGCCCACTCCAATATCTCACTCACACATTTGTTAAAGAATGCAAGTTTCAGTTCAAACAACGAACAGCATTTTTGCATGAAGTTGAAAACTTTCATTTAAAATTATATACATTATAATATATTATGACATTTTTAATTTTCTGAATATTTATTTTGCTATATATGTATATTTTATAAATTTAGTGATAGTTCGACAACAAGTATACAGTATTATGGGTTTCGGTGTATAAAACATAAATAAGAAGTTTCATCGTATTTTCTATTTAACTGACTTTAGGTTTTAAAAATGAATAAAAATTGAACATGAACATTTTTATTCTTCATAATTTTAAGCACATCAAATGCGTATCCACAATGAATAGAGAAATTATTGACATAATTTAATATATTTAAAGTCCATCATGGCCGAGTCCCGGTCATATTCGATATTTGTTAATCGCTTCATTGTTAATACTACTATATAATGATTTAATTTAACATGATTGGAATTATTATTTGAATATACAAAAAATAAAGTTCAACTTCATTATTACAACAGTTATTACAGTTTTATTGTAATTTTCTAAACATTGCAGATAGTATTAATTAAATAAACATAAAATGAAATGTCAATGTAATAAGTCAATGTAATAACTTAAAGCAAAGTGTTTCCTTTTTCTTCTTTTATTTTTTCTGTTTAAATAAAAGGAAAAATATTTCAATTTATAATAAATTACGCATTAAATTGAAAGATATAAATCTTTTTCTATTGGAATATTATATAAAAATGATTGTTTTAACCGTAACCAAAGTCATGTTTCGATTGAGAAAATAGCGAAATATTTTATCGGTCATTGGTATTTCTGTGCATAAAGTTATGGTCTGCTGACTCGGACAGGTACCACGCACACATTAGCATCCTCTTACAATGTGTAGCCCCTTGTGTGTACAATGGGGCAGGTCTGTTGGGTACATTGTACTGAACGATGCAGTTCACTTGCGACGAATTATTATCTATAGATCAGTTATGTACCTACACAAAAATCTTAAAGAATAATGCTTACATTTCACAGTCTTTATTGCAATATTAAACAGTTAATTAATATGAATCGTAACAAACAAACAAAATTACCTTTTAAAGTAGGTGTTTATTTTAAATGTTATTATAAAAGTAGAACGTTTTATATTAATCTCTACATTTAATGATGAAATGAAGGGTTGAGTATAGTTTACAATGTTTTAGTATGAGTTTTCACCTTACAAGTAAATGCCGACAGACATAACATGCCTTATTAAACTATCGGTGTTAAATAAATGATGCAAATTATTGCTTAGACTGCAGTCTAGACAGACCTATTGAAAATCTACAGAATTTCAAAGTATTATTTACTTGAAAGCGTTATTTGCATGTGTAAAGTTTTTTTTATAAACCGCAAAAATATTCTCTCAAAGGGATCGCATGTAAACAACGTTAATAACATTTTTTAAGCCTTTCATATATCCAAGTTTTATTTTTTAAAACTCGTTAAATCTATGTTGCAACTAAAAGCAATTTGTCTGTTAAACCACTGATAGTTAAGCCAAGTAATATTCGTTTTTATTTACGCGTGTTCAAACACGTGTTTATGGGAGAGAGACGGAAAGATAGTATTTGTCAATGTAGAAGGTAAGCACCTGTCCCATTACCTGTCATGAAGGTATCACGCCGCACCAATCTTATATTACAAATGTTTACACGCCATATTTTTAAGTTGAATGTGTCCTTTGCAATAAATTTATCTTTTAAAAGGCCTTTACTGTAAAATCGAATAGAAAATATAATTGAATAAACATTGTGTCCGGAAGTACGAGATTTATTTAGTAAAAATAACATCTAGATAAAATGCAACGGTATTTTTTAAAAGAAAAATCTGCAAATTGAATTACACCTACAGCTCGATTTTAATTTTATAGCGGATGGCATGGAGTTAGACGAAAGTTACTTTATAGAGGATTGAGTTCTCATAGACTTAAAAATATATAGTTTTTGGAAGTAAAAGATATGTATGTGAGTGCTTACAATAAATATTATATTAAAAGATTATATCAAGTCAACTGATGTTGATAGAAATGGATAGTGAATCGTAAGTTTATATCTAAAAATAATCGCATGTCCAAGGCAAAAGTTGTTGGTCTTGAACGTTCATATTTGTAGAGCATGGCTATTGAGATGGACAAATACGTTATGGTTTCATATTCACGTTCTGACACTCGACATACACAATTTATGGATGTGTCCTTTCTAATGTTTTATAAACGAAGAATTTATTTAGAAATAATTTTTGGATGATACAATATTAGATATCCATAATTTATGTTTATGTATTACAAGTTATTTATTTTAATGATTTCAATTATTATTTTTAGGTTACCTTTTGGATTTGAGGTATATGCGAAGGTCTGAATATGCCGATCCTCCATCCAATATTACTAGTAAGTAAAAACATTAGTTAACTGTTTTTTAATATCTATAAAAATGTTCTAATCATTAAAATCGGTGGAGCCTTCTATTTCACCAAACAACTTTATAATTGAATATATGCTATTTATTTATGTTCTTTTATTGAAATCAATAAAAATGTAAAAATGCAGAGCGAGTTTGTGTTTAAAGATTGAAAATGATGCAAAGCAATTTAAAGTTTTGAGCACAACAGGTTTAATTATTATAAGCACAGCGAAATTATAATTCTCATTATTAATGAGTGACTAAAAATAGTATAATTTCCAATTCTGGTTTGGTTCATTATATACTCATAAATTAATTGCATGCTACATTCATTTTATAACAGGAGCTTATCTCCTGACTTTCGAAATCCGTTGCGTCAAACATCAGAAGGAATTAAGAGCTAAATGGGATAATTAAAAATCATGTTGATAAAAATGAGCGAATTAATGTAATTTCAACTTTAACTACGTAGTATAAAGATAAAGCGTTCGAACTATATTAAAAATAAAATATAATTTTTATAAAGTTCTTTTTTAAAGAAGAAGAAGAAGTGGCTCAAGCGAAGTTGTTTTATTATTATACATTATATCATATAGATCAATGGTAGATATGATGCTAAATAACGAAAAAAATAAAATAAAATGTAATCTTGCTGTTAAACACAGGAATTATATTTATATATTATAAATTATTATTACGTTTAAGGTGTTCAGCGTCAAGCTCAGACAGCACTGATTGTGAGTATTGTCGCCCTCGCTGTGTTGATACTCATTCTTATCATCGTGTGTCGTGGCAAAGTCTCGTGGCAATACATCATGAAAAAATTGCAGCCTTCGAAGGTATAATATTCATGAACTACCTAGTCTTTAGGTAAAAGGGAAAAAGGAGTAATGAAGATTGTTAGAAAAGAATCAATTAATTAAATACAAACATATTTCCAGAATCGTGTGAAGCATTATCCAACCGATCTAACTCATCATAATCCCCACGCCGAAATGCCAAAACCGAAGCCTGAACTGAAGCTTGAGATAAGAAATCCGGAACCCCCGAAGCGAAACCCACAACCACTCAATGCCAGAGATTTAGACGCTAGAACACAGACTGATAAAAGTCAAGGAGCAACCACACCGAAGACGATTAGCACTGCTATTAGCAATAGACATCCTGCTGAAGATACTACTCTTGATTTCTCTTATGACAACATGGGCATGAATGTCACACCACCAGAACAAGCAACTAGTCATAGGTTCTGAGCGAATTATATTAGAAAATACGTTTACCATATCTTTCTTAAAAGATAAACGAATCGAAAACTTTTTAATTTCAGTAAATCTCGAACTACTTTCCATTATTATTTCAAAGGAACTTTTACATTAGTACTTTAACGATAAAATTTTATTGTTTTCGTTACCACAATTTTCATATGGAAAAACCTATTTTTTTCATTTAATCTATTTAACGAACATTCAGAGAATCTGTCTACAAAATTGAGCAATTTCGACGATTCATTAACTAAATTGCCGATCATCACAGTTCAATACATCACAAACTAGTATCAATTAGTAAGTTACCTACAGATAATTTAACACCATTTTCATAATTAGTGATTAGAAATGCATATCCGTTGATGAGTCAATAATAAAAGCAGTTATTGAACAGTAACTTCTATTTTAGCCAAGAATTGACAATAATGTTATACTATCGTACCATTTTGACCCAATTTTTTGTATTATTTGAAAGTAGAAAAATATAATCAATGACTAAAATTTATATTTTCAACAAAAAGCCTCATAATTTTGGGATATGTAATAAAGAAATGTATGCATTTTAAAATATAATTAAATTGATCGTTATTATATTTTGTTTTGAAAAATACGATAATCAAGGAGTATAGAATATAATATGAAAAAGAACTTCAAATCCATATATAATATCCGACACGTCGCGTGATCTTGCATATTAGATCCCCATGTAATATCAATCCGGAACATACAGAAGTTTAAGATTCTTTAAGGCTAGAATAATTTCATATAATGTTATAAAAGTCAAATATATTTTAATGTATATTAATGTTTTAGTATTAGCGAAATAGCTAGTTTTAGTTTTCGTACGTGTATTCGTAAAGCAATAAATTACCCTTGCTCATTTAAGAGCACCCTTTACGCTCAATTTACGAATTATATCTGAGTTCGTATTATTGCCAGCAATTTTAATCGGGCGCAACATCACTCCATCTAGCTAATTGCAAATTAAAATTGTATGTTTTATTTGGAATCGTACAGCGAGTAACATTTGAGTATGTTGTTAATGAAATTGTATTCATATGAATTTTTGGTTGTAAAATTACAAACTCTCCATTATATAACATTTATTCAAGATAATATTTTCATTATTAATCGAATTGAGTTTAATTATATCTGGTACTTTTAATCGAGTGAAACTCGGAATAAATTTACAGCATGGCTGAGGTAGTTTCTTTTATTTTGTCTTGTTAGTTGTATTGTTACGTTAAAGGTTATTGTTTAGCTAATTATGTGTGATAAGAATATAATTAGTTAAAGAATAGTAACTTTTTATATGTATGCTTTATGTGTGACTTGTCTCTGGTTATGTTACGCTGTTCAGCATGTTTCCCTGTGTGGTTGTTAATGTTGTTTGATAAGTGTCTGACTGTATTCAGTGAATTTATATACATATAATAACTACTAAAAGATGAATACAGTTACGAGCAGAGATTCAAAAGATTTTATGAGCTATTAGTTTGAGAATCAGGTTTTAGTTCTATAGCTAATTAGAGTTTGCGTTCAAGTTATTAATTAGTGATATTTTAATTAATTGTCTAGATTATAATGTAACTTAGTACTATAAAAGTATTTTAACTAAATAAACCGTCCATACGATTCATTCCAATAGGTTATTATATGATTATTAAATATTCATAATATTTAGAATTATAGATATCGTTCTGTATTATGTATTAAATAAAAAACGTTTCTTGTACCTTTGAGTATTAAATATTTTCTATAGTTGTTAAAGAAAACTAGATATTTTCATACATATTCAATATGAATAAATATTTTGTCTGAAATGAACTTCATTCGTGGCTGCTATTTCGGATAAAATAAAAACTAGCAATTTATCATTTTATAACTATTTGAGAGATTGATTGAATATTCAGAGCTGGCGTATGTTCTGGTGTTCGAGTAAAATCTTTATGGTTTAGCGGCATACATATATAAATCATTTATGGATACTTTCGGGTGTAGATTTAGAATTAAATTTTAAACATTTTCAATCGATAAGCAGTGGGAGTAAGTGCAAAATTCCATAATGATTCATTTTATTACAATCTTTTAACATCGATTGTCATTTTAGCTATTCGACCGGTCGAGTCTAAATAATAATATTTTTTTCAAGTTCAAAAAGTTGAATCTTCTTTATATGTTACAATCATCGATTGAAATGTTAGAAAAACATTCGTTATTATTGTTATTATTAACAAAGTAATGTAATATTTTGCGGCTTTAAGATACTTAAATAGGATTATAAGCTTAAAGATATTCTCGTTGTATTTTCAAGTTTTATTAAAGTTTTGTTTTCTTTGACGTGGAAAGATAATAAGTTTTCATGTCTCATATGTATCCGTGTGCAACGTAATTTAGTAAGCTTAGAATAATCATGAATATTGACGTTTTAATTTAATATTATACATAAATATAGTTTAGGATTTAAGAAATATTATAATTGAACTAGGCTAAGTTTTAAGATTTGTAAGTTTGTATATTTAAAGCCCTCAGGCATTCCGTCCATTAATTTATATGTTAATTAAAATATATACATTTTTAAGTATAAGTAGTAATTAATGATGAGACTAGAATCGTCGTAGCGAGATTTAATATTAAATTGTACTTATTAGTGTTTTTGCACAGTAGTTATTTAATGAATAAATATCACAAACATTACATTACATATTTTTATTGAGTGCTGATTTTAGACATAACTCGTTACAATTTTGGTATGTTATTGTTATTTTCGATTTCAATAAATTTACTTAATACATTTTATCACTTATTAATAATTACCAACCGTAATGAAGCCAAAAAAAAGAAATATTATGTTTGCGAGTTTCTTTTATTTGTCTCTACTTTAAGCCACGCAATTCTCTTTGCTTTTTATTATATCCAATCTTACTTGAACCTTTTTAGATTTATAATTATTCAATTATGATTCTAATTTTCAAATATAAGTCGATAAATAAAAATGTTGTTAAAATAACATCCATTTAAATCAATATTATAGCGCTACTTTCAAAGTTAGACTATGTGGCGATGAATGTAAATTGAAGTCATACCTAGTTAGCTGTAAATTTGACATACATTCGTCATATCTATATAGCAATATAAAATAAAATTCGTTTAGTAATATTGCTTTAACTAACTGTAAATTGCTATAAACTATATTTTTAAACAAAAAAAAATAGAAAAGTTTTGAAATAAAATTAGTAAAAATTTAAAGAGAAAATTTTGAACGTGATGAGACCATTGCTATTTCTATGATTTTAATGAAGTTGATGAAATATAATAAATAGCTGTAACTATAATTTAAAAACAATAATACTTTATAAATATAATTTATATTTGGATAAAATCATTTCAGATTATTTATTTTAGTTATTTGCCTACGTGACACTTTCTGTTTGAGAACTCATAAATGGAAAATAAAAGCAAGAAATAAAACAACTGTGAAACCTATGAAAATAATGATGAATTAGAAACTTAACTGGAATATTTTGTTCATATTTCCGCGCTTTTAAGATTAATACTTTCTATAATAAAGAGATAAATTTAAAACTGAACCATTTTTTTATTAGATTAAACCTCTATTCACAATTACAAGCAACACTTTTTTATAAAAAAATTCAAACGATTGGCTATCACGAAAATTATGAAAAATACAGAGATTTTAAGTAAATGTGTAAGTTTTCTGCTAAATCGATTAGAGATTTATAAAATCGCAAAATATTTGTATTTTTCTTCTTTTTAATTCAAAGGCGGCAAACGAGGAGACAGCCGACCTGATTTAAAGTAGTTTCTATCGACCATGAACATCTGCAACATAAGGAATATTGCAAATGCGTAGCCGACCTTGGTTGTGTGAGAGGGAGATTAAAGAATAAGAAAAAGGAAAGGGTAGGAAAAAAAGGGCAACAAAAAGTTTGAAAAAGGGAGGGGAAACGGGTCTCTCAATCATCGGAGGAAACGCAAACATTAAAAACAACTTCACGTCCATCTTCTGTAAAAGGTGGTACTACTCCGTTCGAGCCAACCTATGTTCAAGATGTTGTTACTTGACCATATCATTTCTACCGCCACCAAAATATTCATAATACTTATAAAAAAATCATAATATTTTATAAAATTACAATGATATCGAAGTGAGATCGAAATGAAATATATGTAGGTAAATCAGTCGTAGGACTTTTTCTGTAATAAGTAGTATCACTGTATTAGTTGATTTATCCAATCAGTAAAAGGTTTTGTGAATGCAGTTTTAGCTCCTTCGCTATTGCAATTATTAGTTAAGTGATTTCTTCTTTTAAATATAATATATAAGTCTTGGAAAGAACATAAGCAGGATTTCTAAGGGGGATCAAAATAAATATTCACCAAAGAGAGACAGAGAAAACGAAAAGAAAAACCTACGGTAAAGTTCAGGAACGGATATACAGACAATAAAATAAAATGCTAAGAAAATACATATGGCACACATGAAGTATATATTATAAATAGAAGGTTTTTTTGGACAATGGTAAATTAAAAAATATAATAAGATATTTTGAAAGGTAAATTATTAAAGCAAATTATTAGTGAAGAAAACTTAAAGATGAACGAAGTATATATGAGTTTAGTAATAACAGTAGAGGTCGGGAAATGTAGTATTGAATTCTCATCTGCAGTTGATACCACGACAAGTGTAGATGAAGCTGCTGGTATGCCAAGAGCATTGCCTTTAAGCTCTTTCCTCTAGTGATTTAAGCTGTGGCAGCAAATATTAAACTGTGCCGATAACTTATGCTTTTTCTGATGTAGATTTTTTTCCGACAACATCGGTTTTGTTGCAGAAAACACTGAACATTGAACGGTGGTGAAAGTAGGCCTTTAAATAAGTACAATAAAAATAGTAGAACACGTACAATAACAATCCATGGGTGGACCTTACCAGCTGTAATTTTAGCTATCATTAGGATGGTGACTATATTTACAATACCGATACAGTTAAAATTTATCACCTCAGGATAAATGAAATGGAAACTTTATCAGTTTTATGTAAGAGCAAAAATTATATATTATCCTAAAAAACTAAAAATTAGAATAATCATTAAACATTGTGTATAAAAATATATTTTCCTCATTTCTTATCTTATTACAATATTTAGGAATATTTATTTCTTGGCTATTTTGTTATGTTGTTTTACTGATCCCTCTTAATTATTTGAAATGTTGAAAATCACATTTAACATACACTCATTCTCCCAGATTTACTTTTTTTATGAATTTCTTCTCGAGTTAGTTAAATGTTCATACTTATGTATGATTCGCTGCAGTTTTTTACGTATTACTTTATTTTTGTGTTTTTCAAGCATGTCAGCATATGCATCAGAGAATGGCATGATATTAATGCCACCATTTCGCGTTACTAATCCTGGCAAGCCAGGCATGAATCCGGCTTGAGATCCTTGAATTGGATAAGGGTAATGAGGTGGTTGTAATTGGAAATGCTCATAAGACATTGGTGGTGGCTGCATGGGTATCAACGGAGGTTGAAAAATATTGTACGGAATAGGAGGAGCAATTGGTAATGCAGGAGGACCTGGAACCATTGGAGGTGGTAGTGGTAAAATAGGAGGAATAGGATATATTGGAGGTGGAGGTAATGGAATAAATGGTGGTAAAATTCTATCAGTTGCACAGGACGAATGAGTACTTTCAGTCGTAATAGGTATAACGGGAGGTTTGAAATAACAGTACTCTGGAATATTCCTCGGAAACCAATATAATGGATTACAAGAATTATCATCTGAGGGCTTGGTTTCTCGTGGATTAAATCTTATTGTATCCATATATGATAAACCAGATATGGTTCCCAAGACTGATCTCGCAAATAGTAATAATAGAGCGTTCTGAAAAAAGTAATATTGTTATTAAAAGCATTTCATTTGGATATGTTAGTAATAAAATGTGTTTACCTTATTTAATAACAACATTGTTTATGATTTCCATTTAACGTGTTGATGGTGGAATAGCTAACGTTTTGAATCTGTTGTGGAATCTCACTATATAGGAACACTCTTTACAATGAAATGATTTTTTTAAAGCGGACAATAGGATCTCGTTTATTGTATTCGTAGAACAATGAAAAGAGAAAATGTGCAAAATTTTTCCTTAATTTAAAATATCTTAAATTTAGTATCACTATTTAATAACAGATTATGTGACGTTATTCAATGCTTTTGACTGTTTACACAATGCTAATTAAAAATCGAAGAAAAAATAGACCTATGTGTATTAAGTGTGTGAATGATTTCATATTATATTACTTAACCACAGTGTTTGATAAGTTTTCTTGAAAAACCAATCAAATGTTAAAAATTAAACTTCGAACACAAAAAAGTAACATTAATAGTCGCAAGGACGTTGACTAACAATAGTATTAGATATTGTTAGTCTGGTCTTTTATTAATGTTTTACAAAGTATCAACTTTACCAAGTTAAAGAAATAAAATATCAAATATTTTTTGTAGGTAAATTGACGTTTTAAGGTTTTAACGTCATTCTGTCAAGCTCCTCTAGGGTATAAAGACCAGAAATCACATCTATTTGCAACTTAAACAAACAATTAATTTACTGGGTTGATCAATATGAATAGTTTCTAAGATTAGCTCCAATATACAAACTTACAAAACTGCTAACTTGCAAACATTTGATCTAATAGAATTGAAATAGACTATTTAAGATGAACTATTTTATTGTTTCAAATTCTTAATGTTTACTGAATAAAATATTATAAAATCATATAAATTGATAAGATATTATATGTAACTAAATATTTATAAAAAAGGTACAGGTAAGTGCTTTAACAATTTTTTATTCATAAATATTTGCACATCTTCTGATACGTTTTGAACGAGACACGGGGAACGCTTCGTATATAGTCTGACGATGCAAACTCGGATTAAGTATACCGAACTCTTTAGGGATCCACCATGCTGAATTCGAAATGACGTCAAGAGACTAACTACTCGTTAAAATAACTTACAGGTAGGTAAGTGAAATTTCAG
The DNA here is from genome assembly GCA_018231785.1 of Danaus gilippus. Taxonomy (NCBI): domain Eukaryota; kingdom Metazoa; phylum Arthropoda; class Insecta; order Lepidoptera; family Nymphalidae; genus Danaus; species Danaus gilippus. The sequence continues at coordinate 32,975 of DVQO01000076.1, forward strand.
AGAGTATAGACAGTTAAGAATGACTGCTTAACCTGTAGTTGTAAAATTTTATTAAAGAACGGTATCTAGAAACTAATTAAAGAACTTAAATATTCCTGTCTTATCGAAAAAAATATAAAATTATAGTTCTAAGAGATGTTATAGGGAATCTTAAAATTTGTATATTAAAAGTCTTGAAAATGAGAACGCTCCTTAAAAATATTTTTTTAAAGAATCCCTAAAAATTAATAAAATTAGGGTTAAATTCAATTTCTTTATTGCACTGAAATAGATTACATATATGTTATTATATTTTTTTGCGGAGTTTCAATAAAATAAGCAATGAGTATTTGTTAAACAAGTAGAAGAGATAAACGAGAAATATCATAAAATTGCGGTCTTGAAATCAATTTTACAATCTTGATTTTGCTATAAAAATAAAAATATAAATGTAGAAAAGACGTTCTCTTCTTTTATAACTGGCGCATTGTTAAGTTGTTACTTAAGTTGTCTGTTCTGTGTTTCCATTAGTTTATATTTTCTGATTTATTTCACTTTTTTTTTTATTTTTTTCATGCTCTATATTTCCTTCAGTTTTTAAATGCATCGTGGGAAATGCATTAGCATATAAGCGAGCTAGTTTTTTAATCAATGTAACACTTTTGTATGAAATGGGTTGCTTATACATTGCGATAGTTCCAAAATAAGGAGATGTTTGAATGGTAGGTCCACTAGGATTATTCATTATATCTTTTCTTAAAAATTTGAACAATACTTCTAGGGGTGACGAAGGTGGTGGCGTGTTAACTTCTTCAAAAACTTCAGGTGTAATGAGAGGTGCATTTATGAATGTGTATGGATAAATTAACTGCCTTTGTTCTTTCTGTTTAAAAATTCTGTATGGGGGAAATGCAAGTCTAGACCTGATTAAAGTTTCAAATATTTGGAAGCATTCCTCTGGCAAGTGCAAAGGATGCCAATAAAAAGGGTTGCACTCGTTGACATCCTCATACCGTTCTTCAAAGTCAAAATCATCCATGTATGTCACTCCAGCAATGGATGTACTGACCCCCAGTATGTTTATCCACAAGATAGTGATCAGAGCACCGTAAATAATTTCAAACAATCTGAAAATCGATTCTTTATTAAAGTAATACAATACCTTTTTTATAACTACTTACAGATTACAAATTTAATTATTTATGTATTTGTTTATAAATCTAATACTTAATATTTTTAAATAATGTCTAGTAAATGACAGAATATTTGAATACAGATAGATTAAAATTGCTAATACACTTTTTTAACATCAAAAATATTTAACAGTAAGTTATACCTATTTGGTTTAGCTATTATTTATTACGTACCTATCCATTTCTAAGAAACATTTAACTCCACGTGTGAAATCACTGAAACGTCAACATCTTTCAGTCGCATTGTTAACGTTTGTTTAGTTTTCTTTACTTTTGTTTTCTATGTTTTATCAGAGAAAATCACATTTCTTTTGTAAAACCCACCTGCTCTCTGTTGTAATACGCTAAGAATGCTTTAAACCTATCGTAGATTTAGTTTTTTCTTTTACCTGTTACGATAATGCTATAAATACAAATAAGAGCTTAATAATCTTATAGACATTTCACCTGAAATATATTATTTGATTTTTTATACTAAAACAATATCTTATGCCGTGAATAAAGAAGTATACAAGGAGAAGAAATATTTTCAATTACACCTAGGTACATATTACTTTAAATTGTGCATGTTTCAAATTGCATTTGTATATTTTTTGAATTAGTATGATTTTAGGTATAAAGTACATTTAGTTTTTAGTGCATGTTCATACACTATATACTTTTACTTATATATTCTGCAAAATTTTAGTATAAAAATAATAGATAATATATGACTTTCATTAAAAAATTTAAATTGGATATGAAAAACATTTATTATGATTTGTTTGGTTTATTTTTCGGTTCACTTAAGTTGCTTTTGGGATACCTAAAGATTTTTATAAAAACTGGTAATAAAACAATGGGAGGCCTATCACAGTCTGTATTGCATTCTGAAATAAAAAAAGTCAAAGAGTACATACATCGTTATGGAATCTATAAATTTATTTACAAAAAGCTGTTTTAAAACATACCTTTTTTGTCTAATTTGTCTATGCTTTCAACTAACGAACTTGAAAATATGATTAAAGTGATATTAATTGTTAGTAACCAACGCATGGCTGGGTTCAAAATAATTCAATTTACACATGTGAAACATAACATAGTCGTAAAAATCTAATAAGGTTTCTATTTGATGACTAACAATTTAAATTTTCTGTAAACAATTGTAGAAATATACGAATATACAAATCTGAGGTATTAATTAATGTCCATAAGAGTTTAGTAATGTAATTGATTGTAATAACTCACATTAAAAACAATAATTAATACCAGGTCATATAATTAGAAAATAATAATTTACCATCATTACTTTCAATCGAATTGAAGTGTTAATCTGATTCTGTTATTCTTATAAACAAGGCCATATTACTTATTGTCAGAGAAGATTAGCGTGTTATATTGTTTTGAACCTTTTAGACGTAGTATATATGTCCCTGTCGTATAGACGTTTGATTTATTTCAAATATATTGGCAGAGACTCCTAGGAAATAATAATAAATTGTTTTATTTTATCAACAGGTTGATGTTCAAAATTTTCTGTGTGCTCACCATGAAGTGTTCAGTTCATTGAAATTTATTTATTTCGGCAAAATGTTTATTTTTAAAATATTTAAAATTGTAAATATAAATTAATCTTATTCACTATAAATTTATTTAATAGGTTGGGGCAAGTCTTTTCGCATTATAGTATGTATGAACTTGTAATAAAATCTCTTTGGCTGTA
>DVQO01000077.1:0-35605 GCA_018231785.1 Danaus gilippus
CCCTAGACGGAGGGGTAGGTATAAAACCTTTCACCGCGTTAACAAAAAAAAAGGTGCAGTTAGTTACAATTATTTTACGTTTTTAAACATAAAATTTTGTTTTTACTCCATTTAGAAATGTTTTATTACTTCTTTATTTAATATGAATTAATCTTAAATATCTTTAGTATATAAGTAATAATTGTTTCAAAGTAATAATATTCGATCGAAAACTAGGAGGTGTGTAAGTCTGAAAGTTTTAAACGATTTGAAATAGCGACGGCCAATAAAATAATGACGAACTCTATGTACCGAAAGACGTGGCGTGAACAAAAAGATTTTTGAGAAGAGCGTAAAAAGTTTTAGTAATATATTATAAAATAATAACAAATATTTAATAATCTCTTTTCCCAACGTTTTATTAACTTCAAGAATTTGATTATGCTATATCATACTATTCATTTAAAATTTTACCTTTAAAAATGATGTTTTACTCTAAAATTAAAATAATAACATCAGGCCAGTCGTAGCTACATTTTATACGTAGGAAGAAAAAAAAAAGTACTGTTTTTTTCATTGATATATCGATTAAATATATACTACCAAAATTCCACACCAGAATTCCTCAGCGTGTGATATCTTAAATTCAATACTACCCTCCATTTGTGTTCCCAAAACTCAGTGAGACACAAAATCTGATTGCGATGACCACATGTGACTCCCTAGATCCTCACAAACAAACACCTTCCCAAACTCCCTAGATCTTCACAACTCACTCAATTAAAATTTAAATCATTTACCACGTAACTTTGGTTATAACAACTTGTTTTAGTTTTATCATACTTTACATTTTGTAAGTTAAATCTATATAAATATTTTATATTTCCAGCAATTCGCCATTGGATGCACGCGATAAGTTCTGAGTTTATCCATTTAAAAATAATTCATTCAATTGCACTTGTAAGGCTATATCGCTTATAAGATATCCTTAAATAAATTTATCAGATTTCCGTTTTTATATAAAGCAAGGTAAGACATATACATATATATACTAGCTTTTGCCCGCGACTTCATCCGCGTGAAAATCAGAGTTGTTCTCTGCCACCAATGGCGTGCACAGAGATTTGGGGTAGGCAGAGTATGGTTGAAAAATAAAATTTCATCCAAAACAATTTTCATCATTTCCACCTCTTAAACATTGGTAATAATGATATCTTTCGCAAGTATTGATTTAAATTTTAAATGAAACTAATATTCTTACTATTTTCTAACGGGCAGACGAGATAGTAAAATACGTGAAGTAATCAGAAAATATTCATTTCATTGATTTAGATGTGTAGATCGTCCTTGAGAATTTTTGTATGGAAAATAAGCTCAGAGTGGTTGTGCATATCGCCGCTCTGAAGGCTCTGCATAGCGGCGTTTTCTAGAATTTAAAGTATCCACAGTAACTTAAATCTATCAGTATTTCGTTTAGAATAAAAGGTATTGCCTCGAATATAGGGCTATAATATTATATTAGATGTAATTCAAAACCAGATCACAGATCTAGAATTATGTACAAGTAGAGATACTCGTTACTCATTTGACAAACCTAGAAAGAGTTCGAACTAAACACCACAATCTGAAGTACCGTTTAAAACAGTACACATATATCCACATCTACATAGCTTTTTATTGTAATATATACCATCAATTTATAAAGATAATAATTGCATAAAACTTTACTTTAGTCTTTTTAGTACGAGTGTGAAAAGCTTAAGCCATCTGCAATACAAAAAAAAACATATTATTGTGGTCTTTGTATTAAGACCGTCTATAATAAAATATATTTCATATAGCTTAAATGGGATTATTTGTTTATACAATAATTACATTTTAAATCGAGCATCATTTCTCGTTGGGATCATGAGTGTTATATAATTCCGGGATAACACTAATTGATTTGTTCGTTTGTAAATGATCACGTCAGATTAATAGCAATTTTATTTATATGCTAATTATAATGTGTATTATTACATTTAAGTAATCCATAGTTTACAGAAACAGTTTGTCCCGTTTCACCACAGTCAAGCTTATTTTGAAAATCTCAGAAAACATACAACACGTTTTGCTGTGGAATCTGCTTCTGTCAGAAGTACTAAAAGTCAGTTCGAAAATTATAAAAACATTGTGCGTGGAGATCTTACGCACGGAAGAAATCCAACTTTGTAATGTTGGAATGAAAACAAGATGGGGTAGAAATTGATTTTTAAGGAAGTTTTTGTTTCTTTAAGACAAACTTTATTGAAATTACTTAAAAGTTACAATTGATAGCTTGCATGGGTTTGAGCGCCACTCACTCTGATCGAGTTTCCTCTCGCTCTGTCTCTTAGTATTCCCCTACCCCCGAGTTTTAAAAGTTATCAACCATATTATAAGTTTCCCTTAAATAAAATATTTCTCTTTGTCTTCTTGAGACATATATCATATATGCAAGAATTACTCAATATGTAATACGGTATGTAATAAGGTGCAAATCTGAAATTAAATCAGGCTTCTTTTATCAATCCAAAGCTTTAGCAACTATTCTGTCCTTATTCTCTTTGTTTGTATTACGTAAACAATTTTATGCAAGATGTTTCGATAAACTGGGTAATAATAATAATATTATTTCATTTTTATAAACACACTCCAAACATATATTTATTTTAATATCACTGTTGAAATAAAAAATATAACAAAATCTATATAAATTTAACAATTAAACTAAATGCAATAGGTCTTCTTAGAACTACGTAATGGCTGCCACACAATTTACAGTAGACTTGAGTAAGTCCAGTCTTGCACAAATACAGGTAATTCGGAAGTGACCACAAACGGCTCATGCATGCTTGCACAAATGTCATTTCAGGGATACTTGTTCAAATGTGCGTGTTCAAACATGTAGCTAGTTACTTCTCCTATAGATGGCCCAATGGCAGCAATTGGCTGTATTTTAGCAGCAAAAAAACTTTAAGAAAATGAATGAAAATTTTGAAGAGACACTGAATTTAGTATATGTACTACAGACAGGTTTATGTTTCTTTTATCTGTGTGGTGATATTCTTTACTTTTTATTTGCCAAAGATATGGTTTATTTCTATATATATTTATAAACTCTTCTATTATAACGCGAACTCCATGCCTCTCGGTATCCTCGTTCATTTTGGTGTGACAATGACGTGCACATGTAGGTGGCTAAAACAATACTGAAACTTGCGTGAAATGCAAGCTACCACACACGTTCATCTAAACTTGTTCAAACGAAACATTACATAAGTTGGAATTTGAAATTGGGAACTTTTTCAAGAACTTGTGCATGTCGGAAAATTGTGCAATTTTATTCCAATACACATTAAAGTATGCTTGTGCAAGTCAGGACATATTTTTTATTTTATTGAAAAGGTAATTTTACTTACTTTAAATAGTAATTACTTATATTCTTTTTTATTATTGTATCTTTACATATTTTTTTAATTGAACAAAACATTGTTTTTTAAAATTTTTTATTGAAATAAAATATCTTTTCTAAATTAAAAACAGTATGAAAAACTTTATTCATAACCTTAACCAGTACATTCCAGATCTGATTCCATTATAGTCTGGAAGAGTTTCTGTGGGTCCCACAGCTGCAACTACTGGACATTTGTCATATAAATATTTAAAATTAACGTCTCTTAATCTTTCAACTGTAATCGCCGATAAATCTTGATATATTTCACTAAGACTTCTTCGGCTAGATGTATACATCATTTGCAAACCAATATCATAAGAAGATTTCACAACACCTTCGATATTTTTCGCTAATTTCATTTTCAGGACTTCAGACGCTCTCTCGAGATCCGTCTTCTGAATAGAAGTACATGTATTCATCCAATCCTTTTGTATATTATAAACCATGTCATCTAAATCGTTCGTTCCTACAAAATAAACACCCCACAAGCCGATATCGTGGTAAGCTATATAAAATGATTCAAATTTCTCACACAAACTTGAAGTAGATGAGGCACGAGCTAAAAATGAACCATGTCGATCTGACCCGCCTTGTGTTCTCTCCCAGGAATCATTTAGACATGTGGCCAGTAAAAGTGGTAAATATTCAGAGCTGTTATATCCAGGAGCTTCTACTGCAATAGCAACATGAGCAACGGGCAATGCATCATTGCGATATACAATTGAAGATCCTGTATAACGCTTTGGTCCAAAATTTATAACTTTAGTGTCACTTTCTTTTACGACACTAAAGTAATTTTCAGCATATTCAACAACAGCACCATGTGAAACACCACCAGATGTAGCTAAAATCATCCGATGTGGTCGATAATTATGATAAAAATAAGAGCATATATCACGTATATCAAATCTACAAAAATTTCTAGAAAGACCCATAACAGTTTGAGCCAAAGGAGTCTCTTGAAATGCGGTCTGGTGTAAGTAATCAAATACTACCATTCTACTGTTATTGTCATTTTCAATAGCTTCAAAACACATTTTTTGTTTTTGTGATTCTATCATAGTTTCAGTTAAGTCTATTTGACAAATAATTTGAGCTAGTAAATTTATATTTAGTTTTAGACTTTCCTTCAATCCAACAGCAGAAAAAACTTGGTGATCTCTTGCGGTAAAAGCAGACATTTTTGCCCCCCCTCTTCTAATTACATCTTGTAAAGCATAACTGTTCATTGAAGTAAAGCCTTGATAAGCCAAATGTTCTACGAAGTATGCTAAACCATTATTATTTTCAGTTTCAAATCTAGGTCCTGTTTTAGTAAAAAGCGATGTACAAACTAGCGGTGAATTGCTCTCTTCGGTGACCACTCGCAAACCATTGGACAAAGTTGTAATATGAACGGGTGCATAAAAGTTACGTAGCCTACACGGATCTAATTTTTTAGCCATTGTTTATTTTTTAGATCTAAAAATGTTATGTGATCTAAACAATAATAAACCAGTTGTCAATGTATTACCAAGATGGCTTAGGATTGATGTTTTAAATATAAAAAAGTATGTATATGTAATTAAAATTGAATGTAAGTACTGTAGTTGTAATGTAATTAATTAATGTTTTACTTGAAAAAGTATTAATAATATTCTTTTAAGTATTTATATTATAAAACTTCAGGTAGTATTTTCTGTCAAGGAGGGACTAAAACTTTTAATAAATTTTACACAACACTCTCAACGTGGTTTTTGTTGAATGAAACTTTAATTATAATTTTAGTTGTTAATCCTATTTTCTTTAAACAACAAATCGGCTTTATCAATAGATCTTTACGTAATCCAGAACCGATTTTCTAGTCAAAGAGTTTTTAATTAATAACTGACATGCATTAATTACGTAGCCCATTATTATCCTTGGCAACTGTCTTAATCATTTGAAGAATATTTTAAATAAAGCTTAACGGATAGTAACAGTCGTAATTAAAAATGTTCAAACAACTGAACGTATTTAAAGTTATTAACAAATCAATCAGTATTTGTACCCGCAGCAGAAGCTCACCAGGTTCTTACGAAAGTATCTTTAAAGGAATTCCTAAAACACAACATTCAGAACTTCATAGTGGACTTACAGTCGCAACAGAGGAAAGAAATTGTCCCCACGTGTGTTTTGGGTTTTACATAGACGCTGGATCAAGACATGAAAACGAATTAGAAAATGGCGTCACACATTTTTTTCAACACATTGCTTTCAAGGGCACCGAAAATAGATCTAAAACGGACTTGGAAAAGGAGATGTCTTCAACCGGAGCAAAATTTAAATGTTTTACTACTCGTGATATTACAGTTTATTTTGCTCAATGTTTAGCAAAAGATTTTGCTCAAGTTGTTGATATTCTATATGAATGCGTATTTAATAATTCCTTTTGTTGCGATGAACTTGAAATTCAAAGAAATGTAATCCAAGAAGAAATGTTTAAGCATGATGAATCAACAGTAAATATATTATATGACTATTTACATTCAACAGCGTTCCAAGGTACACAATTAGGACAAACTGTTATGGGAACTAGTAAAAACTTACATAAATTTCAAATGCCTTCTATTAGAAATCATGTAAAGAAAATGTTTATTCCACAAAGAACTGTATTAGCTGCCGTTGGTGGTGTTAGGCACGAGACTATGATAAACATTGGAAATAAATATTTTAGGAAAACTAAAGACCCCGAATGTATTTTTTTAGGTCCTAGTAGATATACAGGATCTGAAATATCCTACAGAGATGATTCAATGCCCATGGGGCATGTAGCTATAGCTGTGGAAGGCCCCTCCTTTTGCAGTAAAGATAAAATCTTTATGAATCTAGCCGCTTCATACATCGGTGGTTGGGACACCTCTCAACCAGGCGGAACAAACCACGGATCTTACACCGCGTTAATGGGCTCAGCTGGACGTAATTGCGAGTCTTATAAAACTTTCCATTTTGTTTATAATGATACCAGTCTATGGGGAGCACAATTTATATCACCAAGAATTGATTTAGACGACATGCTATACGTCATTCAGGACACATGGATGAGACTATGCGACTTGATTACTGACGGTGAATTAATAAGACCCAAAAATGAATTAAAATCAAAGATTCTGATGCAAAATCAAAGCACAGAAAAAGCATGTCATGATATCGGACAACACGTACTTCGAACTGGGAATCGACCGAGTATTCCTGATAGATTTCGAGAAATTGACAATATAACTGCTAAGCAATTAAAAAAAGTTTGCGATAAATACATATATGATAGATGTCCAGTTGTAGTTGGCATTGGTTCCATAGAATGCTTATATCCGTATACAAATATAAGAGATGGTATGCGTTGGCTAAGGGTATAAAAGTTTGAATGAGGAAGACGAACCCACCGTGAATTTAGATATTGTATTTACATGTTAATATATCTACATATTGTCTGTTTTCGTTTTAATTACTGTTACTCCCATTGTAAGATACTATCTATAATTAAGTACATAAAACTAATTTAGGAACCTCAAAATTATACGAAACCTGTTTATAGTCAAGTGATCGTCATATTGGAGATTTTATCAAGAAAACTTCCGTTTTACACAAATTTTAAGCATTAAAATATTTAAATTAATTTGCGCCATCTATCGTTGGACGAACGTACTAGATACAATAACGACATTCACATCTCTGGTCCACTTTGTCTATGGCTACTAGCTCTATTAGTTTTGATGGCGTCATAGGGAAGGTGGGGGTAATCAGAACTACCAACCTATGAAATTTTTGTCTGAAAAGAAATGGAGATCTGGCCGTCTAAAGGGGACTCTAACAGAAGGAAATGCGACTTAAGACACCGTGACAGGGACTAAAGCTTCAAGGGATAAAATATTCTAATATATCATTTATTTCACTTTTTACGTAGGTACTTTTTATTAAATGGAGTCATTATGAATCTTAGCTGAGAATTTGCTTCCTTTTATCATTTCTGATTGACTTAATAAAGTATCCAAAATCTTCTAAACTTTATATATTTAAAAAATATCAGTCAAAATGTTTCTCGTTCGACGCATAGTCCGTACTTAGGACAAATATGAATAGATCAACATCGCTAAACAACCTAGTGAATAATGTTTGAAGCCTAGCAATGATTACCCACGATGCCATATATACGGCATGTTTCATGTATACCATTATATTGACAGTTAGGAACAGACAGACAAAAACTTTCACATATATATGTATATAAGCCAGAGCATTATTATACAATGTAGGTAAAATAAAATACGAATAGTATAAAATTATAATTTATTATTTCGAATAGAGGCTAAAGTAAAAAATATTAAAAACTGATCATGAGTATAATCGAGTATAAGAGTTTCGACGGAACAAAATGTACATACAGAGCATCGAAACGTTGGAATGCTAGAACAGTGAGAGACGGAACCGGTTTTACGATTGTACGAGCATTTTAAAACGTAACTCCAACATAAAGATGAAATATGTAACATCACTAGTTTATCAATTTGAAAATACCATCAGATATCTAACCAAATTACACACAATGCTCGTACAAAGTCAACCAAATAAAAAGAAACTCCTCATTGAGGAAACACATTCAGATCGAGGATCACAAGATTTTTGTCACATAAAGTTACATCACAACAGTAGAGAGCTAATATTAAAAAAGACTGATTTAAAATGTGACATTTGACACAAGATTTTTTTGCATTACAATAAAAAAATTACAAAATGCACGTACATAAATGGTCTTAATTAGAAAATGGAATGGTAAATGCCTTATCAACGAGGTTGCGCTAAAAAAATTAGGCATTTTATCAAAAATGAAATCTCAAACAAACATTTTTTTTTTTGTTACGTTGACTGTTAAAACTTACTCTAGAATAAATGTCATTAATATTTAATGTGTATCAACTAGGGTACCACAACCTATTATAGTAATTATATCAAACGACATATAGCACTACCAATAGGTTCACAAATACATCGAAGACTTATCATTCTCTCGGCCCATGACCTTGTTATAACTTCTTGAAGATTATCGACGCCGTTATACATAAGCGTCTTATATCAGTTAATTTTAATACTAGAAAGAGACGAATGGGATATCTTTTTTTTTAATTTAAAATAAAATAAAAAAATTGTTCAAAACCTTCAAAAACGTCATACATTTTCGCTGCCAACGATACCTATCACATTTGACACAGCAGCCTTTAGGTTACGAGAGATTCCATCTCTAAATAGGACGACACATATCACTGCGTTATTCCTAGTCCACACATTTCAATTAGCCAATTAAAAAATCACTCCAAAATATTAGCTGAATGAAGAAGCAATACTCCGTACTCAAACTTTATCGTTATATGAAATTGCTGATTTTTTTTTTAATCACATCTCGTCACGTAAGACCATTTCTTGGTATTCATTATTTTATATTCAACCGAAAATCTAATTAAAATTCACAAGAGCACGGGAGTATTACGCCAACATTAGCCGTGGTTTACAATTTAACGTTTTACATTAATTTTTTTTTTTGTTTGACACCAAATATGTCAAAATTACAAAAGTGTTCCTTTGCCTTTCAAAATTTTATTCCAAAATAGCAATTGAAATAGCACATTCGAATAAATTCGAATTAACAAAGCTCCTTTCGAATCTTACCCTGCTTGAGGTGTTATAAAAAACTTGGTTGATACTTACAACTATACCTGATAACATAGCAGGTTAGGTTAAATACGACTGGATACCCATTATATATAAGTATATATGGCGAGAAAACTGACAGAAATATTATCATATATTAATATTAAAATCATTAAAAAATACATCCTGTGAAACATTCGTCATTGTATAAAAAAACATTTTGAATACATCAGGCCCGATCGTCCCGACGATGCGGTCTCTTATCGTTTAAGATGCACGAATATCTCACAAACAACTATCCTAACTTACTATAACACTAAATTGTCATGAAAATCCTGTAAATAGACACATATTTGAGCACAGATTAATAATTGTTACACAGATTATAAAAATGTGGAATGTTGTATAACATCGATAGGCATACATTAATTTTATGGCGTTTGAGAACTTAAGACAGAAAATATCATATATTTGGTTTTATCTTAGCAGTCTACAATCGTTTAGGTTATGACTAGGTGCGAAATGTTGAAAACATCAAACCAGTATTATATCCACGTTAAACATCTTGAGTGACTCGTTTTATTTATTTTTTTTACATATAAAAATTGTAGACTGCAAGCTATAAAAAAAAAAATCTTGCTGCTCAAATGAAGTTGCGATCCAAAAAGGATCTACTCTGCTTGTATACTGAGTATTAAATGAACCAAAAAAAAAAACAAACCTTATATTCTAAATATAAATGACATCCACGTTTCGCTTAGACGCGACCCACGTCCACCTCCTACGTAAGGGGGACTTTATAATCGCCAGTAAATAGCTGCACCCTATCTAACCGTCACATAGTATAAGAGCATTGGTATAAAAAAAATTTGGTAAAAAAATATCATAAAAACTAACATATTAATACAGCTACCGAAATATGGAATGTATCTTAAAAAAGAAGTCATAATCTCCTTGGATATAACATATAAAATAAAAAATAAAATAAAAACCTTACTCTAAGAGTACTAAAAGATTATCAAATAATATGTTAAGAAATACTTAAGACCTTATTAGGTTTTGATTATGCAGACTTATATCTACTGGAATGTAATGAGATAAAATAAAAACTTACAATAATAATAGACGTGTTAGTTCTATTACCCCTTATACATAATGGTTAGATCCACCCAAACCATGATTATATTATATGTTCAAAACATTAAAGCCATCAAGAATGTCTTTAAAATATTCAAACGTTACATATACAGTATAATGCATATGATTTAATTGATTTCAGATTTATCCTACACTACATAGAGGTAAAATATACGTCACAACAAAATTGAGCTCTCAGCATAGAGAAATAGATAATATATGAAACGAACATAAGTTTCATAATCCATCCATAAAAATTGTAAAATGAGATTCACTGCATTGATAAATAATTTGAATGTAAAAAAGAAATTAGATTAAAAACAAAAATCTCACATCCTATGTCATACAAAACAGAATGGGACGGAAGATACAACATAAATCCAACCATTAGAACTAAAAAATCTCAATTACATAAATTAATAATAATTCTTTTTTTATTATATATGAGAGAGCTAAACTATCATTATAAAATAATATAACTTCTGACGTTCGACTAACGATGGGACGAAAAGAAATATAAAATTAAAGCTTCACAGAATTTTGACATACATTTCTATGATAAAATATATATATTATATGTGGGTATATATACATATATATATTAAAATATTCAAATAAATTGAGTCACCAACCCCTATAGAATAATGGCAATCACTATTTGACAAGCTGGCTTCAATAATTTCCATCGGATCAATGATATTGTAATTTGTAATCCCTTGAATATATTTTGTCATGATTTCACAAATTACAACTAAGACAGTCGTTTAAAAAATGAGGTACATACAAATTTTCATTTAAATACACCTAGACCCTTGTTAAATATTAAAAAAAAGTATACATCTTTATCGGACTAAAATAATAAATCGTATGTATAAAAACTGTTCTCTAAAAAACATTACAAATATTGAAATCTTATAATAAAACTTAAAATTACTAAGTAAAGCATACATTTTATAAATGATTAATATACACAATAAGGTATTTTGTACTGTAAGGTTATTTTTATTATTTTCTTATTTTTTTTTTTTTGTTACTTGTAACCGTTAAACCTTGTTCTTGTACTTAATGTTTAAAGACATTGTAAAAATGATTATAAATGAAAAACTATTTTGTACATTTGTAATTTTGGAATGGCAACATTTTTATAAACTAATTTAAAACTGACCAAGCCGTCTTTTTTTTTTAATTGTACTTTGTTACAGCTTGTCAAATATTTAATATTAATGTTACTGTTAATACATTAGTATATCTATTGAGTAAAATTGTAGGTGGCCCTCCGTATGAGCGCCACTTCATCAAAATTATCATTTGTTCGCAAGCTTGTGTTGAGATTCTACCTAAACCTTATAGTAGACTTGAGACAACTATGTTCGAGGCGGCACAGAAACCACAACTTAATGACTATTACAGAATACAGCATGTAAAATTAAAACTTAAAAAATATATGGTATTGGAAAATTACTTTTTTTTTGTATGACATTACAACTAAGTACGTCAAAGTGCACACCCTGTACATAATTGCAAGATTTGTTATGTGCATATTTTTTTTCAGTCTTTGGAACTTGTGTGGTGGAGTGTAGAAGGTACTTTATAACCGCTTCAACAGTGCCATAAGAAACATATATGGTTATCATCATATAAATGAAATGTATAAATCGCAGACACTCATAATATTTATGTCCGGATGACAAAGAAATTTCCGAATAAACCAATAAAAATCTTAAAAACAGGCAGAACGTAAATTAACATATTACAATATGAAAATCAGACGGACCTACTTCTTTTTCTTGGGTGATTTCCTTTTCCTGCTTCTTGTCTTTTTAGGGTTGTAGCCGAATATCAATTTTGAATTCCATGTGAACTTCTGTGTGAATATAGATGCCAGTGTTATTGGGTCCACAAAATCGTCGTCCGGAACGTTGGCCGTTAATCATACTGTCTCTGGATTGGTCTCTGGCTTAGGCAGCGCTGCTTCCTGGGTCCTTTCACCCTGCAGCTTAGCATTCTCAGTGACAGCGGGGAAACTGTAATTAATATTATATACATATAAATAAAATTCACGAAAGTATCACGTATATATAACTTTGTGTTAAGGCACGATGTGTAAGCAGAGCGTATGTGCAAATCTACTGGCATTAAACAAATTATTTCTCAGGTCTAATATGATTATATTTAAAAAAATCAAATTTTAACTCAAAATTTATCATAAAATCATTATGTTTAAATAAAACACCACCGAATGAAATATATAAAATAACAAAATTCTTACGCGTAT
Organism: Danaus gilippus; assembly: GCA_018231785.1. Classification (NCBI taxonomy): domain Eukaryota; kingdom Metazoa; phylum Arthropoda; class Insecta; order Lepidoptera; family Nymphalidae; genus Danaus; species Danaus gilippus. The sequence continues at coordinate 12,528 of DVQO01000077.1, forward strand.
AGAATTTTAAAATTTAAACCATCGCAAAGCATTTTGGTTAACAATAAGCCGGTGCTGATCACTCTTCAATGAAACGAACGATAATATTCACTTATTCAACTTATAAATGATAAAATTCAAAACACTCGCACTGAATGACACGTAAAACTTATCCCAGCATTCATACACAGTCGACTAGATGAAGCACAGAAACTGTGAGCACACGTCGCAAATCGATAAACGTAGCTATTAAAATGATATTCAAGCTTCTACCCCTAAACTGACGGAGCGAGCAGAGCAATGAACTTTCAACTTTACATACATATATTAAGGTACAATATCGTTTAGCTCAAACACGTCTAGGGTTCAGACGGTTGAACCCCTCAAACCCCAGGCTAGACTGCCAACATCCCCGGCGCAAAATCTCCGCGCGGATCAATAACTGCATCCAAACACTATGTCTGGCTTTTCTCAATACATACATATAACAAATGCATTAACCAACCTACTAAGACCCTTACATTTAAACTAAAGTCGTATTAATTTAAATTTCAAATAGTATGTAGTTTTAATTTTATATAAATAATAATTTATTTAAAACTGAAATGATATGATAACAAAATCATACAAAATAAATAGAAAAAATTGAGATAATGCTTTTTTTAGAGACTTTTTAAGGTAGAGATGAATTGCATTTGTCCAAGTACCATTATTTTAAGAGGTACTCGTCTGCTTTGCGTAGTTTAGAACATTGTATATCTGACAGACGTTTAAATAAGAGTTGAAATGTATTTTCATAGAAATCGTTTATTTTTTTAATATTTCAAAGGTCATGTGGCAACGAGCAGGGGACGAACTGGTAACGACAAAACTTGAATAACAATTCGCTGATAATATAAAAATAAAATATATATATATGTTATATAAACATACATATATGAAACCTTTTTGATTACACGTTCGTGTAGATAATAAGGAATGAAACTTAGGATTCAAACGATTTTGATAAAATTAATTATCTAAAATACTATATGCGGGAATTGAACCCGTATATTTTCGTCATATAAAAGCTGTCTATTTTGTATGATAAAGAATTATGTTCATTAGATATAATGAAATTCACACAAACAAACATACAAACTTTAAACATTACATCGCAGAGCAGCAGCTTGGCAGACAGAATTTAAATCATATACAATTGTTGTTAGAATCGCAAAGTAAAAATATAAAAAATAAATGCTTTATGTTAAAAGTATGTATTATATGAAGAACTTCAAATATTATGTCAAAAAATTATGTGTCTGTTAATATAATTCTTAATATTAAATATTATATATCAACAATATAAATAAAAAAATATCTACTCACTTGTCAACATCCCTGAACTCCGCGTTGGCTTCAGATCGCCACTTATTGCCAACCATGTTCTGAACACTGCAAATAAATCAACACATTAATATTTAACTAATTAAAACATACACACTGGCAAGTTGTAAATATTGTATAATGATGTCGAATTATTGATTGACATTAAATAAAAAAAAAATTAAAAAAAAACCGGTGCTGCAATGAAGGCGGTACTCACGCGTGTCTCATTTGATCGCCTTGGGCGCTGAGTTGTGCCAAATATGTAGCCTGCTTCCGATGATGGTACATATGGACCCGTAGGCATGATGGATTACGCATACGTTTCTGACATATATCACATTGGAGCGTACCCTCTCTAGTGTCGTGCTTGTCACGTATATGCACTTTAAGATTGTACCGATTCGCGAAAAACCGATGGCATGACGGACACTTAACCCCACCGGTTTTGCAGTTCCATCCTTTATCAAACAGAATTTTGTTATATGTAGAACTTTTGTTTAATGTCCATTTACGCGTGTTCGCGAATCGCACAATAACTTTTACATACTTACCCGAGTCTTTGGCTGAATCTGGCAATAGGACGTTATTGAACATGTCGCTGTCGAAGTCTATCATGGGCTCGCTGAAAGTGTGTGCATAAAAAAAAATGCAACCAAAAAAAGGGACAAATTAACAAACAAAAAAAAAAACATAATCAAAAAGAAAACATTCAAGAAATTATGAACACTGAAATTAATGGAATAATGAGTGCGTGACATAAAAAAATGATTGTTTAGTAAGTATATATAGTTGATGAATTAATAAAATCAATTTATATATTTGTAATTTACCTGTCGGATGCGTATTCTGTGTTCTCGGCATGTGTTGGGCTATCATTGACAGGTCGAGGTTTCTTCTTCATATTGTAGCTTGTCTTGCCTGGTGTGTTCTTCAATAATCTATGTTTACAAATAAATATTATATAAGTCAAAGTCGCTTTATATGTTGTATAGTGAGAATTATAAGATAAACAACCTTTTAAGTGGGCTTCGAGTTGCTTCTTCAGCGGGAGGCCCTGAGCTCGCTGATTCTGGTGAGACATCTGATACAGTGGCCTCCTCAGATGGTGGGACCCATTCAGGTAGACTATCTCCACCAGGTTCAGGTACTTGCGGACGACCGGTGTTACTTGACTCACTCTCAACTGCTGGCTGAGGTGATTCACTTCTCTAAAATACATTATATATAGATTCATAAGTAAAAAACTACATAAAACTTGAATTTTTCAAAGTTATTTACCTCTCTACCACCGGTTAGGCCTTTGACTTGAAGTAACTCGGCTGTGTGTAAGAAACCGGAGAGCTCTTGCTGTCTCACATGTACTTCTCCACGATACATAAATTGCAGAAGCTGTTTCAATTCCTGGTGAGCTACATCCTTTAGTATGACTATCGGATGTTCGCAAGGGTTCATCTACGAGATAATTAGTTTAATAAAAAGTATGTGCACTATAAATAAAAATTTGGGTTTCTTTAAGATAGATATAAGCATGTCTTGTAACTTTGTATAAACAATACTACATAAACAAGTATAACATAACAACTTTTATTATGTGTGTGGGTGTGTGTATAATCAATTGTCAGTTTTTCTTATTAGCTATTATCAAACTATGTACAATGTTTATCATAATTGTATATACTCAGAATGTCATTCTATATAAACAGATAATTTACTTTGTTCATATAAAGCGGTGTATTGCTTAATAATGAAAGGAAAAGTTACTTATGTATATATATGGAAAATATCTGTCTCTTATAAAATACATGTATATAATGTATATGTATATGTATGCAGCTATTGAGGAAAATATTTAAGTTGACAAAGGCAATTCACAATGAGTCATACCTTAAACAGCTCCTTGAAGTATGGGCTGCAAACCGAAAGTATGAGCTTGTGAGCGTGAACATACTGCCCTCCCGCCGCTAATGTTACATCCACCAGATCTTCGCCTTCCAAAAGAGCTTGGAAAGATTGAGACAAGTTTGAGTGAAAATCGTTCCACCGTAACGAAAACTGTTCAGGGATCGCCATCTCCGCCTGAAAAATTCCACCCTTAAAACAGACTGCCGACGCCCGTCTTTTACGATTAACAAATTTCAGTCGCATTTAGCGTCTAGTTTCTGTACAAATGCACCACTTACTGAAAATCAATCACAAATATAACTGCTTACGTATGCATCTAACTATATGTCTGCGCAAACTGATGGGCGAAAATACATGTTAACTAAGGTATTCCAAGTATTATATTCCTATGGTATGAAACAAATACTTCTGTGTTCTGACTGGCATGGCAATCAATACACGGAAAAGTTCCGTATCAAAATGTCGCGTCCTGTCCCGCTTGCACTAATAATGTGATGAAAGATGTGTTTGTTTTTCTTTTCATGAAATGTTGACGATTATTGATTCTTTTTAAAATTATTATATTTATTTATTTTAGAAGGTAAAATAATTATAATAACATACTTTTTGTGTAATTTCAATATACAGTTTTATAAGTTTTTCATATTTTTACCACTAGCAATGTCTGAACATTACTACCAAATGGTTTTCATCTAATCTGTCAATGTCATAAATATGCTGTCGTGTTTTCTGATTAATCAAATAAGTTTTGTCTATATGTTTTTGTAACGTCACGAAGAAAACATGAACTTGGTTTGTTCGTGATTTAAACGACCTCGATCACAGAAGTCTCTGTAAATGTTACGTAGCATAGCGAAACGTGGAGGATGATAATATTTGAAAAACTATAGTAGTTTTGCAAATAACGTTTACTCAGACGAAATGTCAGCACATAGCTCATCCGAGGATGCGGAAGCCGACAGGATACTTATGATAAAAAAGATATTAAGTGCCGCTTTTTATGCTTTTGCCTCGTTTATGATAACTGTGGTTAATAAGACCGTACTAACTTCATATGCATTTCCGTCGTACCAAGTGTTGGGATTGGGGCAAATGATAGCTACAATTATAGTATTATGGTGTGGTCGGTCCCTTAAAGTTGTGCAGTTTCCGCCTTTAGATAGTGGGATAGCGCACCGCATATGGCCCTTACCAGTGATTTATCTTGGGAATATGGCTACAGGTCTTGGTGGAACTAAAGAGCTGAGCCTTCCTATGTTCACAGCCCTTAGACGCTTCAGTATACTCATGACCATGATACTTGAAAGATTTGTACTCGGGATCAAAGCATCATGGCCTGTCCAAGTCAGTGTAATGGCAATGGTTGGAGGAGCATTACTAGCAGCTGTAGATGATGTTACATTCTCTTGGACAGGTTACACTTTAGTGCTGTTAAACGATGGATTCACAGCAGCGAATGGTGTGTACATGAAAAAGAAATTAGACTCAAAGGACTTGGGCAAGTATGGCCTTATGTATTACAATGCACTTTTTATGATAGTCCCGGCTGCTATTGTTGCTTGGTGTACCGGTGACTTGGAACACTCTGCTGCTTATCCTCATTGGTCCAATATGCTGTTTCTAGCACAATTCCTGATGTCGTGTCTGATGGGTTTTGTACTTTCATATAGTGTGATGTTGTGTACACAATACAATAGTGCCTTAACCACAACCATTATAGGCTGTCTTAAAAACATTCTCGTGACTTATTTGGGTATGATCATCGGTGGAGACTATGTGTACAGTTTGCTTAATTTTGTGGGACTTAATATAAGTGTATTGGCGAGCTTAGGCTATACTTACGTTACATTCAAACGTAAACCAAATAACTACATGCTGTTGAGTGAGGCCAACAGCCGAGTTAATACAGTATGATCTAATTATTGAGAATCAGCATGCTCTATATACAATTTCATTTGTGAAAAATTTTATAGATGTGGCTGGAAGTAATTTTATTAAGATTATATTTGAAACTAAGTGATTTGTAATAAGTATAAAGAAATTGTTGGTATAAAATAATAATTTTAACGCACATTGACTTATACATGTATTTTTCAGTAATTTTATAATGAATTTGAAATTATTTATAAAAAAGGTAATGTGGGCGCATCAATGAGAGTTAAATATTGTGTAAGAAAACAAATACTATTTTAACCAGTGAGAATATGTGTTACAAAATTAGTAAATCCGACCGGTTTGTTTTTATATTTAATTATTAATTTGAAAACAGTGTTTAGATATTTGTTTAATCTAAATGATTACTTAATCATATCTTTAACGAGCAATAATTTTAGGTGATTTAAGTATATAAGTAGAAATTTAGTTTTTTTTTTACTTTTACATAGACTGTATACCAGTGGTATAATTTCCTAACTGTGCGGTCTAAACGAACAAATTGTTTATTCTATGTCAAAATGAAGTTTGTATTGATCATGAAAATCAAAGATTGTAAGCAATTTTTTATGATTATGAATTTAATTAAACAGTTTTGTATAATACAGATAATTAAATGGACCTAATATACTACGGTTGAATATTGTAAAATCTTTCCAATGTCCTCATACATATTGTAAAGATTTTACACAGGGGATTTATGTGTAATGGGTAATTTATAAGGATTTATTATATTATTTATAATTATTATGGATTCTCTTTAATATATATTATGGTTAATTTTATAACATCCAAATACCATATTCTTTGTCTGGTACTGTTACAGTATTTCAAATATTTTCTAACAAAATGTCTTATCAACCAGTTGATTTATGTTGAAAAATACCCAGTAAAATTAAACTTATATACATTTTGTTATCTTGTGTGTGATTTGGATATACTAATTGGCGTTTATTAAAATAATAATGGTTGGAAAAATTTTGCTATGTACATTTATTAATGACATTATGTGTTGTTCATGTATGTGCTAAAAGTTTGATGTTTAAAATAAATACGACTATACATATATGTATCATAAGAATCATAATTCTACGCACTTTTTTTAAAGTGCTATTTATTAGTCAATTGTGATAAAGATAATAAACATTTAATATGCATTTTTTTATTTCTTTTCATTTGATACAGTCACGGCTGTGTTATCGCAAATTTTATAGCTTGGTTTAAGTGCTCGGCACAGTTAATAAGTTTTCATTGTCGGATAATACCGATCATTATAATTTAACTGAATGATACAGTATTAATGTAATTTAATACGAAGAATGATGCTAATTAAAATAAAATGTTTCCTGCCATGAATATAAAAATGAAACGATAAAGTTTAACTATTATTTTTGTTATATTTATCTTATCTGTAATTGTAAAATAATAATCGTTGAAGGTCGAACGTGTTCTATGAATTTGTCTATGCATTGGATAGGTAGATGGTTTTTAAGAACTTCAAAGGCACGCATGCGCAGTGACGTTGTCATGTATGTATAGATATGTCTAGTGGAAATGCTAAACGGCACCCTTCGCGACAGGCTGATATTTTTTTATTCTTTTTTATAACGTATGCACACTATACAGCTACATGATGCTTGAGCGTCCTATGCGACGGCATGATCCCACATCTACTTTGAAACTTTTTTTTTTCAGTTAACAATTTTGAACAGAATGTGACGTGTTGTCAGTACTTGTCAGTGTGACCGTAGCTATTCAACGAAATATCTCTTCTCGTTACCTTTGAAATGTTTTTTTTTTTAATAAAAGATTTAATCGTTCAATTATAAATGTCTAGACTATAATCTGTCTATGTATGTACCATCGTTCTGGTACATTTTATAATATTTTCTAACGCCAAATTAAGCTACAAATTTTGACGTTTTAAAGTATTACTACGTAGTTCTACTATATTATGTTATTTAACTTTCGCGTTATCGTGTAAATAGGCAAATTTACACATATGTATCATTATCTGTTCTTTAAATTAGTGAATTTTGTAACCGTGTAACTTTTAATCACATAAACAAAAAAGAAACATGTTTTTGCCTCAAAACTAGATAGGTAGCTTATCTCTAAAGTAGTTTTCTTTTTTCAGCGATATTAGGTATAAGAAAGAAATTTTAGTATTTTTATGTAAAAAAAGAAACATTTATCTAGAAAATTTTTATTACTTTTGATTAATTATTGTTGAGAAAAAAATGCGTTTCGCTTAAGTAGATAATTATTATATGAGGTAATTTTTTTTAATAAACAATAAATTTTGGCGAACAAAAGTCTTAGAAACGCCATGATGCTTCCTCTACAATATACATAGTAGGCACTGAGTATATTATGTTCATCCAAAGACAGTGCTGCTTTGAATATTCAAAGGCTTTTGTGATAAATGTATAATTTCATAGTTGTTTAATAAATAATATTTCATCCATTATAATAAAATTAAATAAATATAACATTAATAGTACTATATACGGAAAATAATGTCACTCACTTTAAAAGTAAACATATTACAGGTTTTAAATAAAAGCCACATAGGTTTGTATATATAACTGTACCAATAATATAGGTATACCTAATGTAACACCACAGATAAACATCGTAACACTACTTACGAAAAGTTTAATGTCTTTTAGTTATAAATCTACGAACTATGAATGCAAAATTACAAATGCTCCGTTTGACGACCAAAATTGAGACTAAGGCGCAGTCAACAGCGAATTAATTGACTTATGCATCATCGCAAAACCGGAATCACAAAATGTCATGAAATTTTAATGTTTTGACATTCCAAAGAATATCGTAACATTATTTTTATTCTGTCGTGGCTATATTCATTATTAATATATGATGTATGTATGTGGAATGAGTACTAAAGAAATACAATTGTAATAAATACGATATAAACGTATGAATTTTTAATCCGAAATATGTAAGTACGTTGTAACGTTAGATCTCTTAATTTTTTCGTGCACCGACATACACTTGACCGGTTTTAGACATGCTTCTGAAGAGACCAAAATAAGAAACGGTTCACTTAAGGACGTGCATTCAAAAATATATGCTACATACAGACGCCTCAGGAAGGCTTTATGAAATATAAAAAAAATATTTTTATAATATGATGCATGAAATTTTCTTTCATATGAACGTATTCATTATGCGCGTGAACGAGTACATAAAAATATAAAGCATTTCAAATGTTTAAATCTGAATTTAGTACATTTGTCTAATTAGAATTATTTATTTTAACGTTATTATGTTTTAAAAGGATTTTGATTTATCGTATATATTCTGTAGGTCTTTTTAGACTAATAGTTGTATGATAAATTAGTTAAACTTTTAGTTTAAATCTATTTCTTATGTTTTTTAAGTTATGTTTTACTTCTTTGGTAAAATACCTACTTATCTACTTACGTTATAATCAGCTGACTGGTTCGAGGAACTGTGACTCACCATCTCACATACTTACTAGGAATACTTTAAATAATATGTCATCATTTTTTGTAGGTAGGTACTTACTGAATAAATAATTATAATGATGATATCAAAAAACATATGAAATATGTTCCCTTTCAGATTACTCCAACTCCAACAGTTAACTTTTGTTTGCCCTTACCACGAGCTTAAACCGTAAACTACAAACCATGAGTTTCCAGTTAATTTATAGTAAGCTATTTATACTGGTTGAAACCGCCAACGTAACTGTAACCACGTATTTTCACATTTTGTTCTAATTTATCCATTAAAATAATACAAACTATAATTACAAATCATTTCTTACTGAATTTTTGCAATCTAATTTACAGTTTATGTACTATCATTGATCTTCCCTTGAGCGAGACAATTTTACTCACCAGTACGCTCACCTCAAATTTGGATCGTCAATCTACTAGCGAGCGTGAATAAAAAAATCATTAATGAGTCTTTCTACATAACAACATAAAGGCAGGTTTTTAATAAAGCTTCGTATTTATGCATGCAAGGGATTATAACAGTTTGTCCCTCTGTGTTTTCTTGAGTTATAACTTGGCTGTCTTCAAGAAAAGGGTGAATACTAGGATAGTGCGTTCACAACTTCAAACTCCATTTTCACCTTCCAACGGGTGGAATGACAGTCAAGCACTATCCAGTTGTGACGATGCGAACTTGGAATAAACATAACGAATACATAAATGAAATATTTGAGAAGAAAGCTACAGGATTTAATTCCTTTCCGAGTTTCAAAACATGCTAATCACAAGTATAAACATTTGTTAAATTGTATTGAATAAAAAAATATTATTTTTACTGCGAAAGTCGGACCTGAATATTTAATATTAATTACAAATCAATAGCTCCCCGTTTCTTCCCCGAAAAAGGGGTTTTGTAAGACAGACCGTGATCCTATAAGGGTTCTGCATTTCTTTCGATTCTTATGCAAAATGGTGACAGCGATTCTAGAAACGTCCATCACTATTATTAATTTGCACCCACTGTATAACATATAAATTCAGTTTTGTAGTTTTATACTTTATATATGGGTAGGATAGGATATATTTAATTAAACAGCAATACTTTTTTGTGTACAACCAGGTTAGGGTAACGTCCGGAACTTAAAGGGCGATGCACGGTTGAAAAGTTTTAATTATGCAAATCCAATGTTGTATATTCTAAAATAAATACAATTATATATAAAAAATAAAATCTCATATCATCAGTTGTCCAATTTTAATTTACGAATATAATTTCTGTATAGCCTTTTATATATTTGATAATTTATATCTGACTCAAATACGGAATTTAGGACTCAATGGTAAATGAATAAGGTATTTTTTAAACTGTTTACAGTTTTACGAAAATCTGCAACTAGATCGAGTTAATTATTTCAGTTCTAGTCACAATTATTTTAACACGAAAGCGACATCTAGTAATTCAGTGGTCCGATTGATTTTATTTTGGGTGGTGGTACAACTACAGATGGCGTCCCAGTTTCTGTGTGCGTAATCTTTATTCAATCAGTCTGTAATAGGGACTTTCTCTTTAGTGACTTCGTAACATAAATGTTCTTCACTTTATATGCATTATGAAAAGGATACGAGAGTTGTTTGAATAAAACTTAATGACGTCATCTCTACGGTTATAACAATCGTCTCCTGTATTATATTTGAAATGTTTCAGTTTTATCATTAAAAGCATTACCGTGCTCCCTTTAATTTATATTCATTAAAATATAAAAAAAATGAGGTGAAATTTCGATCCGTCCGTCGTACGGCTTGGCTAACATGTGCATAACCTAACATATAGGTATCATTGTGTCATTCGGCTTATAATTACACTCGCCTTTTCACACACATTTAGCTTTCATGTGAAATTAAACTGGCGTGTTGCGTTTGCGGTAATTAATTTATATATCAGCAATTTTCATTAGGAACTTTTAGTTTTGTTAGTAAAGAAGGTTAAATAAAACTTTTAAGTTAGGTATCGATATTTATTACATAAATTATAGCCAAGCTTACATTTTCATTGATTGTATCTAATCAAATTAAAAAAAAATTAACTGCCTAAGTTACATTTCAATCTTTTGCAACTACGCAAGGGCACTGAAGGTTACTCTGGTACGACGCCACTACATCTCGTTTCCCGACTCGACGAACGGCAAGCTTGCTCCGATTATTATAATTAATTTATTTTTGAATACAAAATTATATCGGCTCAACTAAACTACAAACAAAAATTTTTTATCAATGCCCTTGCAGTAGCTCTATAAAAAAATCTTATAATAATATTTTTTATACTAAGATCACTATGAATTATAAGTAATTAGGCTATGATTGGTGTTACTACAGTTCAACTATTCGATTTAATAAATGACAATATAATAATAATAATTAATTAATTAGCTCTACGACAAGATTCGCAAAAGCATTTTACATACTAGATTTTTCGTTTTAGATTTGAGTATGGCTTCATCTCTTAATGTATCACAAGTTAAAAAAATGTATGACCTTCCCTCATCAAATCAATACTTATAACATATAAAAAATTGAGACTATAAATCTTTAATATTATATGAATAATAACTGTGTCTATAAGTGTGTAGAGCTCTTGTAAATTTACACATATCTACTACCTAAGTAATGTATAACTAGCAATGTTAAATTAAGTTTTACATTTAATGAGAGATTATGAGGAAAAATTGTATAAATATACAAACTATTTATTTTAAAATATTTTCTTGTACGAATGTCTTATTACCTTCTAAGGGAAGGCGAGTTTATTGCTTTAGGCTTACAGTTTATTATTGGAAACACATTTTACAGACATTATGTATATATATATTATAACTAAAAAAAAATATATACATAAATATAATAAAAAGGAATTGAAAATAATAAGTGCTATTTTATTGCAATCATCAAAATATAAAACCACATTGTATATAACAAAATTCTACCAAACGTTTACATAAGACAACCAGCGTTCCTATTATAAGTTTGTATCGTCACTGCTTACGGGATAACAGTTTTTCACTCATAAAACTTCGCACATTGAAATTGAATGAGAAACATGAAACGTTTCGTAAGCAGTGCAGCGATTAAAACTTAGAATAAACGTACGGACATGTTATGAATAAATAAACATCGTTCCCGTATTGTGTATCAAAAATCTTAGCATCTTCGTAAAGGTCATAAATAACGCGTTCTCCGACCTATTATATAATTCTAATAAAAATATTATTTCTACATTGATTATTGGATATGATAATTGGTGTTATGACCGACTGTCTATGTACAGTTTGCATACAAAACTCAATTACATGAAATATAAAAGAAAATTCACATCTTGTTTAATGTATGACCTATTACGATTTTTTATTAATGTTCTCGTTGTATTCAGAGCAAAGATTTAAAACGTTTATCATTGGAAGACAGTGACAAAATGTTTTTGACTGTGAACAAAATTCTGTCGATAAAAGAAAAACTCTTTACATACCGTACTCCGACAATTTATTCTACTTAAATGTACTTATAGCCTATTTAAGAATCATTGTGAGAACATATAGTTCTAAGTCTTCTTCGCGTGTATGTTTAATCAAAATACGTAACTCGAAATTGACAGATAATAATTAATTAACACTATTATTAATGAAACATTTCTTTGTCATTAAAAACTTTAGTCTCAAGAGTGTATCTCTATTGTGGATATACAAAAAAAATTTGGGCGTTGAAAAACTAGTCTAAAGACGACATGAAAGGAAGAGTTTTGCGTATTTTCTTGGGATTGTTTATAGTGGTTTGCAAGCTTTCGGGCAAAATCTTAGTTTTGTTCGTCGACAAAGGAATATTTTTTCATATGTTTTACTTCTATAACTAAACTCCTCAAGTTATTATGACTTATGTGATTTAAATTGCAGTTATTACGTATGTTTTACAAGAATGTAAAATATTATGTTTCAATCGGTAATATAATATATGGATCAAGCTAATGTACCTTCAAATTAAATAATTGGAACTGATAAATGGTGTGCACTGACCTTTTCTTAACAAGTCCGTGCCCGTTCGACAAATATCGACACTGACGATTCTAGTAAGTAATGATTAATTTAATGAATTCTTACAAAGGATTCTATCCTACTCTGATGATTAAATATTTACAAAAAGAACATATACAGGAACCGAGAAAAAAAAAACAGCTACATTAATGCAAACTAACTACGACAAGTGTAAATATCGTTGCGATAATTTTAAACCACAATATGGCATGTTTTACTTTAGTTGTATTAAATTTCAATGAACCGTGGTTCTTTTCACTTCTTAAATATCACACGTACAAAATTTTAAACGAATTAGAAATCATATTATACATATAAGTATATATATAAATATATGTGTGTGTGTGTGTATATTAAGGCATGCTTTACATTCCCTATTAAAATAAAAATTTATTTTCTATACATTAAGAAAATACGTCAGGCAATGACTGGTATAAAATATAAATTTATATAAAATAATATGTTTCGATATACAAAACAGGGAGTATGTTATAAAAAAAAAGTCAAGGTACCAAATCATTTGTATGACTGAAAAACTATAATAAAACTAAACTACAAATGCTTATTAAATAGAATTCGCAAGCTGCACATGTTATTATATTAAAAGAGAGTCGCTCAGCCGTTATACATTCAATACGAATTTCACTAATGTTGCATAGCATGATAGAAGCGATCGGAGCCATGACCCTAATAAGCTTGGAATAGAAATGAAGCCCTTAAACCTATGTTGGCAGTATTATTTTTAACCTACAATATCTCTACCCTTCCAAATTACAGATCTAAAATGAATATATCCATTAAATATAAAATTATCAGTACATCACACAAGATACAGAGTTTACTTTGAGTGTGAACCTTCATAAGTATCTCATTTGACATTTTCAAGATGATGTGTACTACACAGCCATAAAAATACAAGAATTACCCCAAACACAAATTATATATAAATATATAATTTTTTTTAAATGAAAATTAAAGCAGGGTTTGGTATAACAAATATTATATACCCTATATACATGTAAATAAGAAGAGATAAAAGTACACTTAAAATAATAAATTACACCGTGGCAAGTTTATAAGCTAATTAAGTACAGAATTTGATCACAATGGCAGTATAAAATTGAATTTTGATAAATAAAATTTTATAAGTGGCATATACTAAGACATTCTTACCCTAAAACCTGGTATCTTAACATTTAAAATATTTAATTTTTATAAACACAAATATATCAAAATTATTACAGCAAATTTAGCTACCTACCATATAGTTATACTTAAAACAGATATTACAATTGATAGCCACAATATTGCTATATATTATTTTAATAGCTTAGTATTTTCACATATTAAAATGTTTTTCCAACTTCCATAACCAAATAAATATTGGTGAAAAAAGCTGCCTAACAAACAATGGATCCTTAAAATAATTAAATGGCCATATTATATGAAATTAAATAAATTGTTGCAGGCCACATTTATTTATAATAATATATATATGTATATAATTTTGATATAACAATGTGAAATCATTATAAATATGTTCATATTTAAAACTTGCTATGGCTCTTTGTTCGTTGTACAGTCACTACAAGACGGTAGTTTCATAAAGCTATGGTAAAAACAGTTATTTCCTTTGAGACTTATCACTCTGTTCTGTGTCAAAGTAAGATCTTTCCTTAAAATCTAATAATAACAGATAAGATGTATCTGTTACACATTAAGTCTATTCCTATGACAGTCCAATTTATTAGAAAAATATACAAAATGCACTTTTATTTATATAGATCACTGTATTTGAATCACTTTTTTATGAGAAACCAAAATCCAAGAATCTTTTTTTTTGTATGTTCACATTTACACTCCCTACAATTTATTACACCAGAAAACCGTAAGGACCACTGACGCGTATTTGAGCACGCATACTTTGAACACTGTTCATGATCTTCTTTTGGTGGCCGACTAATGTCACACCTAAGGATGCAAGTTGATGAACTGTGAGATCCACAACAGCATTCATGTCTGTGATGCCAGCTGTTCTGAATTTTTCAATGTATCTAGACATTTTGATACATTCCAACCATTCTTCCACAGAAGAAAATTGTATCATATCTGGTGTATCCCCTGCAAGTGGATCTGCTGAACGATTTTGAGCAATCTTTCTTAAAGTGTCGGGACAACGAATAAGTTTGTCTAAAGTTTTCACAATACTCGCAAAAGTGGGGCGATGAGTACGTTCCTTTTGCCAACAATCAAGCATAAGCTGATAGACAGCCTCCGGACAATCCATGGGTGCTGGTAGCCGATACCCCTTTTCTATGGACTTAATGACATCTTGATTGCTCCAATTCCAGTAAGGACGCTCCCCAAAGCTCATAACTTCCCAACAAACAATGCCCATGGACCAAACGTCGCTAGCTGAGGTAAACTTTCTGAACGCTATAGCTTCGGGGGCCGTCCAACGGACGGGGATTTTTCCTCCTCGCGTAGTGTAAGCTCCATCAGCAGTCGATTCAATTTCACGAGACAACCCGAAGTCCGCTATCTTACAAACAAGTTGTTGATTAACTAGAACGTTGCGGGCCGCTAGATCTCTATGAATGTAATTCATTTCTGATAAATATTGCATGCCTGTAGCAATACCGCGCAGCATACCAACTAATTGCAAAACACGAAATTTGCCATCATTTGCACGTAGAAATGTATCCAAGGAACCATTTTCCATGAATTCCGTTATTATCATTATCGGATTACATTTCGTAACAACACCTTGCAAAAATATCACATTTGGATGTTCAAATTGTCCCATTATAGAAGCTTCAGCTAAGAAGTCTCTTCTAGCTCTTTCGGTTGATCCAGGTTTTAGAGTTTTAATAGCGACATCTATTTCTTGCACACCGCTAGCCGGTAACTTTAATTTTCCTCTACAGACATCTCCAAATTCACCACCTCCAATAATTGCTTCAATTGTTATACATGATGCATCAATTTCACGAGCAAACTCTCTTACTGCTTGATTAGGATCTTCATAAGTGTGAGGATCAATATATGTTCTGGAACCAGTTCCTGCAAATAAAGGTGTTGTTGCATTGCTTCCTGTTTTTGCAGGTCTGTCAGGGCCAGTATAAACCTCTCCGTTGCGATAATTCAATGCATTACAATCACTTGGTTGCTTTTTGTCACATTCATCATCAGATCGCGACCGTAGGAATAGAACAGTTGCAATAATGGCAATAACTGAAAGTACAACAACAGCTACCATAACACCAGCAACCAAGCGAACTTGAGCACCTTCTTCTTCTCCAACAAATGATGTTTCAAGTACTGATCCTGTACGAGCATAAACAATACCGCTCAGTTCACCCCAGCCCTTTTTCATCTTAGCCCTAACTCTTATGCCATATTCAGTGTCTCTTTTCAGACCTGTTATTATAACATGAGGGTCTTTAGTTATCCTAACAGTAGCATTTGCACTTTTTTCCATATGATCTTTAGGGAAACATTTAACTTCATAGCTTTCTATACTATCGTCTGGGTCAGATAAATCAATGGGTGGTGGGTTCCAAGCTAAAGATAACTTGTCACTTTCAACGCTTACTACTCTCAGTTTAGTTATTACACTAACAACAGATGCTTCAGTAACTGCTGTTATTTCTACCTTCTTTGGTGATTCACCAGTTAAATCAGATACACCATTTAAAGCGAATACTTGAAATTTATATTCTGTTACTGGATCCAATCCCATGATTGTAACCCTTGTTGAGTTTAACCCAGATGAAGCAGGTCTATACTCGATATTAGGAGCACAATTTGTACAATGTACTTTGTAGGTAACATCACTTCTACCACCTGTCACATGAGGCGGTTGCCACGCTAAGGAAATGGAAAATTGATCAGCAAAAGTAACAGTCAAATTATCTGGTGCAGATGGTGGTTGAGTACAGGGTATGTTTTTGGGATCTTTCTTTGCCCTAAAGAATCCTGGGACACATTTGCATTCTACTGCAGCAAAGACAGTTGATTCAGAGTAATCAGGACATGGTATGCATGATTCATCGCCTGTATGTGCTTTAAACTTCCCAGGTGAACATTTATTACATATTTGATTATTGTGATCTGGCTCATAACCGGCACGACATTTACATGATCCACTTGGAAGGGTCCACTTACCATCTCCTTTGCATAAATAAATAGGTGCAGTATCTCCAGCTGCTATTTCAGCATGTTCAACACAGGTACCATTAGCCTGTTCTATAACAGTTACTTCTCTACCTGTTGGGGTAGCCGGAAACTTTGCAAAGTTAATAGTTATTTCAGGACAAGTAATGTAATAAACTTTTACAGCTAATATGGAAATGCATGCTCCTTGATCTCTAAATGCTATGTAAACACCTCTCTTGGTAACAGCAATGCTTTTCACTTCAGTATTTATATCAACTTCGGAATTTGTATTAAATCTACCCTCCCCAGCAGCTATGCGGCCAACTAACTTATAGCTTTCAGGTTCCCAAGGTGGTTGTTCCCTAGTCGCAACGTCGAATTCATAATAGAGAAGGCTAAAAGTTTCCTTACAGCTCAGGGCATTTCCTGGGAAAAGTGAGCAGTCTCTGATGGTAAACTTGATTTCAATGTAAATACGATTTGCATTTCTTCTTTCTATAAATGGAGTCCACAGCCAATTATTGACGTTGTGATGAGCAACGTCGCAGACAACGTAAGATCGCCAGTTAATTTGTTTCTCAAAATTAGTATAAGATTCTTCCAACCAACCTGGTGTACTTGCTAATGGGCCGTAAGGATAACGTGTCCAACCTAGAGTCGCCTCCGTGGTTGTATCAAGCAACATAACTTGTTCACCCCGAACACTCAAAGCGGCTATTACAGCGGCCGCCACCGCTGTGCAAATCCACATCATCTCGACGACATAACAATAAAGCAATGCAGAAAATACAATTTTTATTAAAAAAAATGTAATAAAACCACAACGTTCTTACTACATAATGACAAAAACGAGTCCTCGTTATTAAAGGCTAACACTTCACTTTTTGTCCAAGATAAAGGACTGTCCCGTCATTTCTCTACGGCAATGCACTTCAAGTGTTCGCAACGAAAATGATGAAAGTTTATAATTGAAAACACCAGACACTCACTATATATAAGTCCAACAAAGAAAACAGTGATTTCAAATAACCGATTCTCGTATATTACACATAAAACCGCATTTTTAATATTTATTGATCCCGCAATAACGAGTCCGAATCCAACTTTCCTGACATGGAATGATGGACGCGCAGCACAGCGATGTGTTGCTATATTCTATAGTAATTTTTGTACAACAACTGTTGCCATGTACCAAACTTTACGTAGGGGCCAAACAATATGCAAAACTAATAATTAATTAATAACGCAATACATTAACATCACTGTTTTATATTAATTTTATTGTTTTCATAGAAAGTGAAAAACTATTAAAGAACACTGATGTTATAGTTAGACGAAAATATTCACAGATAAATCAATGAAAAGTGTTGCCGTTCGTACATTGTGAGATCGAACTTTAGGGTTCCTGTATTTGAAAACTCTACAAAACATATATAAACAAATTTTCATATTGTTGCAAAAATATTGCTTTTAGCAAATAACGTGGGATACAGGTTGGGTAGGATTTAATAATTTTTTAACATAATTGTTCTAGGGTAAATAAAGTTTGCCGAAGGGAAATACATCAATTAACTTACAATACCGCTTACTATTATTATCAGTACCTTGTAATCCTGGTATTAAACCAATATATTTGATTTAACCAATATAAAAGAAATTTTGGCCTATATAGTATTGGTCAAAATTACTTTTATAAAAATGAAATCTGCCTTAAATAGACCAATAAAATTTAAGTGGTCTACAGTTTTGCTCCTGAAAGTACAAGAGATATATTTGGAATAAACATTTTTCTTACACATTTTGTACTCACCCAACCAAAAAGTGCATTTCATACAATAATAAGCACTAATATATATTTTCTTTCACATAAAAAAAACTTTGTTTATTATGATGAAATATATCTCGAGTTTTACTCAAGATATAGGTATTATGCTAGTTTAAAAATTACAATTACCATAAATTTGTCTAACATTCCCAATTATTCAGGGTTATCAATAAGTGATTAGTTTTTATATATATTTTCTCTACCAAACCTTTAACTCCTGTAAATTTTGATGAAAATAAGAGATATCTCTGTATAGGGATAAGTAATAAAATAAATTCAAAATTGTAAAACCATTTTAATACAAGACCATACATAATATCTTATTTATTATATTATACATTATTATTATACAATTTATATATTTAGCAACAAAATTCTTTGTTATAGTAAATAGTAAAGGTAATTATTAACCTTGAACTTAAATTTTACTATAATAACAATTAAGAAAAGCACAACTTGTGACTTTCGATAGCATTGTGTAAGTCTAATAAGCTTTTATATACACACATATGAGATTGATCGGCATCTGTTTGCTCAGTTATAAGTACAGCGTTCCACCCAGCCTTCACCGCTCCCTCATAATCTCTAACAAAGTCATCTCCAATGTGGAGACATTGTGAACCACATGTGATCCCATTGATTCTCTCCTGGGCTATTTTAAAAAGACGTTTGTCAGGTTTACTGAAACCTATTTCATAGGATGTAAGAATAAATTCAAAGCAATTGTCTATATTCAAATTATTTAATATCTTATGAAGGCGAGGGTCATAATTCGAGATAACTCCTAAGGCAATACCATTTTTACTAAGTAATTCCAATAAATCATCACATCCATTAGCTTTAACAAAACATTTAGTTGATGTAAAATCTTCTATCAACTGTTTTGATATCTTATTAATACTAGATATTGGAAGTTTGTCCCGAAATGTTTGTTTTATTATTTCATCCCACCAATTCTCCCATTTGATGCTTTGCTTTCCAAAATTAGGATGGTGTTTCATAAGTTGTGTGTAACTTTTTTTAAAATCCTGTTTTATTTGTTTACCATCGACCTTAAATCCATGCTTTTCAGCCACAATCCCGTAGTAATCCCAAGGCGGCACACGGAATTTCATCAAAGTATTTGTTGCATCGAATGTTATTAATTTTATACCTGGCAAGATCATAGTAATATCAGAGTACTTATTGAAATGGAAACAAAAACTTGCGTTGTTTTTATTCAATAATACTTTGACACATTAGTTTTACAACGTGAATTATATAATGAATTGAATTATTGAACATACCAATTATAAACGCTAAAGTGTCATCAAATAATTAAACTTTAGTAATTCTGGCATATAATATTATTATTTATGTTTTCAAGAACAAGAACCATCCATCGGAAAATGTCTAAAAAAATTTTTTTAATTTAAATACCTAATATGTAACCAATATTTAATTATTTTCGTTGTAATTGACAGTATTTTATCAAAACAGAGCCGTCATTCATAGACCTAAGCGAGTAGGTGATTTTTATTAATCTTTATTTCGTTACTGCTACGAACTACAATATTTTGTATTCTATGTAAATACATAATCTATGGCGCTATTGTAAATATAGTATAAAATATATTGCAATATGTAATATTAAAGATTTTTTTCATTCCATTGGTAATTTAATAAATGTTTAAATCATTTAAAATATAATTTTTGTATGAAATAAAAAAAACAATATTAAATTTATATATTTAAATTATATTTTACATAAAAGTATGAATATTTTTTTCAATAATGAGATAAATCATTGTATTCATTTTAATAAAAGAACATTTAATATTATAAAAAGAAATTTCTCGATCTATCCTGTGTATTAATTTATATGTATATGTGTGTGTGTATAAAGTTTAATTACGCATGGCTAACGCCAACTGTATTTCAGACAATCGATGGAACCTCGTGTGGGCGGGCTTATAATAGAGTGAATTGGCAAAATCTTATGGTTAGACAAGGTTTTTGGATTTTTTAATTTTTAATCTAAATTTTCATGTAATGTTCAATGTTCAAGATGGCGAATGTTGTAATGTATCATTGCGCCGGCAATCACAATTGACAATTACCTTCAAAGTATATTTGGTAAACATTTTGTTTAAAGATAATAAGTACTTACTTTTCTTTTTATTTTGTATTGCATTGAAATCTAATTCATTACGTTTTCAGTTAGCGAAGTCGTTAAATCCGTGAATAGCTTTGTTATTGTTTGCTCATCTTTTTTTATAACAAAGTTGATTATTAATCAAAGATCTGCGGCATGTTTTGTTCAATTATTATTATTTTTTGTCTATCATGAATTATTTGTTATAGCATTACTTAATTTCTTGTTTTATTTCTCGAAGTAATCGCAACATGGAGTCCGCGGGTGACTGGTGCCTGATCGAAAGTGATCCTGGCGTGTTTACGCAACTGATTAAGAAATTTGGTATGTTTGCTAAACAGTATGTTCATTAAACAGAAATTTTGGTGGGTCGATTGTTTTAAATGTATAAGATGTGCAAAATATATTTCGCCAGTTTTGAGGACATGAACAGAAATCTTACTCTTATTCATATATGTATCAAAAATTATACAATGTTATACTGAGCTTACATATTCTAGTTCTGTAAAATCTTATAACTATTTTTTGACACCCCATGAGAAAAGTGGATTTCCAAACCGATGCAACTTGTTAGACATGTACCACCAACAATTTATAAATTATCTAATAACATTTATATTAACAAAACTTTGACTATTTTCTTAATAAGGGTTACTTGGAAATATTCAAATATTTATAAGTATTTGATCCACAGCTTACATCTTGTAATGTGAAAAGAAATAATTTTAAATGTCAGGATTCATAAAAAAATACAAGGAGGAACTAATAAATAAATCTTAATATTACCATTTGTTTTAGAACAAACAACTGTTAAACATGGCAGGCTTAGAAGAAATCACAGATATGTATAGTAAAGATACATATTTAAATGATATAAATATCATTAAAACTGAATAAAAACTAATGAAGTTAGTTTTAAATGAATGTTTTGTTTTATCCAAACATAACATTTTGTCAATGATCACTTATTATATAAAACATCCCATTCTATTCCAAAGTCATTAAATATTAAAAATCATATCATTTCAGGTGTTAAGGGTGTCCAAGTGGAAGAGATGTGGACTTTCGATGACAGCATTTTTGACAATTTGAGGTAAAAATCTATTTAACGTGATTTGATCGATTGATTTGATTTTTGAAGTGGTAATTTCTTATGGGAGTGTAACGTAACGCGTTACGTTAAGCGCGCCTCTGATCAGGTTTCCACGCCTTTCATCAGGGGCAAACATGTTTTGAGTAATGTCCAATTTATAAGATTATCAATTTAACATATATAAAATTGAAGGTTATTAACTAAACATTTTATAACTAACACAGATTCTTTGTGTCACTTCAATCAATCACTTTTGTCAAGGGTCCCAAGATGAAAAAAACTTGTTTTTTCATAACGAAACTCATACTTTCATTTCTATATTTCAATGTGTACAAAGTTATAAAATTTTACAATAATAATATGTTTCAATTAAAAAAATCTGTTTCAGACCTGTCCATGGATTGATATTTCTGTTCAAATATTTGCAACATGATGAACCTCCTCATCCCGTTGTCAAGGACAGTCGGTTGGAGAAAATATATTTTGCTAAACAGGTATGCTCCTTATAAGGTTGACTCAGTGAAGTTATACTAAACAAAAATGTTGAAATATTAGGATAAATCCAGTTTCATACTTGTTCACTTCGCTAGAAGAAAAAGCTCTTGGTGCAAGTTGACTGAAGCAACCTCAGTGTTTTGGTACTGAACAGTTTTTGTGAACATTGGTTCCGTTTTCCGTGAACAAAATTTTAATTGCGAGTCCAATTCAATATTTTTTAGAACAATTTGCCCATACCTGGGACATCAAACAAGAAAAATCTAGATTTTATGAGACCTAGGTTGCAAGTATAGCATTCAACTCACTTCACTCAATAAAAACCTTTGCACATTTTGAGCAATCTAACAGGTTCTTAAAAAAATAAGAAATGCTTAACTATTTCACCAAATTGAATATTCAACAAGAGTTGTATTTTAGTAAATTTTATGTTACATTTATAGTGAATCATTTTTTAACATGAATAAAATAAATATGTAGTAATTCTTAATGAACGACACTATTAAACTATGCTTTAATAACAAAAGTTTCACAAAATATAGACACAATATATATTAATTAATCTTCATATATATAATTCTTCTGTGCGTGTGTATGTCACTGAACTTCTCTCAAACGACTG
>DVQO01000078.1:0-34486 GCA_018231785.1 Danaus gilippus
GACCATCAATAAGAAAGTGTAATGCTTCTATATTGAATAAAGTTATTTGAGTTTCAAAGAGATACAAAGAAAATTTAATTTGCAATTTTATAAAAAAGCTGGAGGCAAAATCATCATAGGAAATGAAATTTTAATTTACTTTATTAATAAGTACAAGGAAATAGTCGAAACTAACAAAACAGATGACGTTACTATAGTTACAAGAAATCAGGGCTGTGATTGGACAATTGAGTTTTGACAATGCATTAACATTCTGTTAGCCATTAGACGGAGCTCCAGAGCAGGAATTAATGTTAGTGGCTTGTTAAGACATTTAAACGGACATTTATGCGTGGTGGGACGCTCGATGCATCTAACAGAATATCCAACGGCTTAACATCCTGTCACTTATTTAATATTGATTAGTGAAACTGGGCCTTAAAGTCACACGTCATTGTGTGCTGTAGTATAGATTAAGATTATAGTTAGCATAACTTTTGACGAGATTTGCAACAATTATTTCTATTAAAAAATCTAGAATAAAATTTGAAATAAATAGACTAAATCATCAAATCAATCTGTCTCTTTAATATTAATAAGATAGCTAATAAGTAAGATTTTCTCTCCTTTATTTATTTTATCTTGACGGAGGAAAAGCTATAGCAGGAAACGTTGTTCCTTATTTGACCGTTGTGGGTATGAAATAAAATTAGGTCAACAGTAAAATACATCTTTGTGCTTATAAAATGACGAGTTAAATATTATTTCCGTGTCGAATTCCTTGCTGGAATCTTTTATAAAATCAACTTTAAAATTTAAGTTATTGTACATAATGTTTTTGTCGGAGGGAAATATTTCATACTTTAAACATTTTTACATAACTGTATTATTATTTATCGTATTTTTAGTCGAAACGAATTTTAATAAAATTTTAAGGTTTTTTTATATTACTTTAGGTCATTTTCGTTTACAAAATAAATGAGTATTTCGTGGTAGTCAACGAGTCAACGTTGAAAATGAATAAAAATATAAATCGTATAAAACGAGCCATATAAGAATAAATAAGTCATTTTTAATAATATGAGATAAGAATTTCCGCTCGTAATGCTTGACTAGCAGGTCAGGGGATCGACATTAAAATTCAATGACGCTTTATTTGATGGAACCGTCAGGAACATTTTTTTGCTCTTCCTATTCAAGTGAATATAAATATTTTTAAAAATATCAAGGTATGGAAACTTCAACACAAAGAAGATATATGTTTTTGTGATAGATTATTATTCATACTAGATGACCGTAACAAAGTCGGTATTCGTATATAATAAACATATAGAAAATAATTAAATAATATAAAAAATGTGATGCTAAAGTATTTTTTTAATTTGCTATTAGTCTAGCAATTTACTCTTACCCGGTTAAAGCAAATCTGGTGAAGGATTGCATTATGTGAGAAGCTAGGTCACGTTCACGAGTATGGTACTGTAAAGATATGTTCAGGGGATGCCCGAAGACATATTCCACTTCATCGCCATGAATCACTCCCATCCATTCACCCCAAGGACTTGTACTGGTTCGCTGTAATCATTTCAATAAAAAGTTTACTTTCAATGACCCATGTAATATTAACAAATATAAATTACAGATTACTATGATTTTAAAACAAAAGTTTAATAATGTTTGGTCTATGTTTATAAATCCAAATTTGGCTCCATACACACCTCTCACCAGCTACATTATTTCGGTTAAGACAACATAATAATACATCCCACACATTAGGGAGAAAGGGTAAGCAAAAACCCACGCTAATAAAACAATAACAAAACAATCTTACTTATTGTAACGGTTGTTTTGTCTGACAGAATCCAAATACTATTTGAATTATGGAGTTATGTTTGCTTATATATGACATTTAAAACTTTTCAAAATTATGTGTAATGTTGAAATATTTAGAAATTATATTCGTTGCGAAAATAAATGAAACTTATTCTTGGTATTGTTACATAAAACACTGAAATTTCAGGCTAAATATACATTAACAAGTACACAGACATCCCGCTCTGAGATCTTAGAATAGTATTTATAAATATACCTACGTATCACATATATAAATAGTGTTAAATGTATTGCAATGAATTAGTAAGTAAATTTTTTATCAAATGAGACAATAAATAAAAAAGAAATTTAAGTATAATAAAAAAAATGTTATTCTTTTCCATGATTAAAAAATAAAACCGAAATAGCTCATTATATAAATGTTAATAACTATGAACTACGAATTAAACAGATTCAAACTTCATATAGGAAGCCAATTAGTATGTGTTTAATCACCTACTTTGGTGCATCTCATTTGAAGAGCTAATTTTACATTTTCTGACTAACAACCCGCTTTTATGAACTTTTCAATGACCAATTATAATTTTTCTCAAGTTGCCATATTATTTAAGAGGGCGTCTTCTACAAATTAAATCACAGTTTCCTGTGTACTACTTTTCAATTTATTAATAAATAAGAAATAAAAGATACACATTAAGTAATTATGATAGTTCAAATTCATTATGTACTTCACAGTCAAACTTTATATCTGAAATAATCAAAAATAATTTAACACATATCCATAGAAAGGTTCTAGAATTTAGAAAACATGATTTTCAATTGTATTTCATATTATTTAACTGCAATTTTAAAAAGACTTCTTTAACTTCTGAGACACACACCGAGTTAACATCGAACGAGTATAACATGCATGCTTTTAAATCTAAAACCGTATCTATGTGACGATCTTTTAGAGTTCATTCCAGGTGTAATCAGTGTAAAATGTATGTGTCGTGTATTTCCTCCCGAGGTTTTTGCTTAATAAGTATATGTGAGGTCTTTCAAGCTTGTACAAGTTTATTACTAAACATTTTAATATCCTTTTATATTTCAAATGCCTCTGGGCAATTGCCCGTGAGCATTGATGACTCAAGATTATGAGCGCTTACAATCAAGTAGGCTGTGCGACCGGTCGCAACTTTTTGGGATAAAAAAATCTGTAAGTATCTGTCAAGGATGTGTATGAGAGTACTTTTATAATGAGAAAAAATTACTTTTTAAATGTAATTTGAAACAAAATAAACATATTATATATACTTAAATATAAATAATACATTATTTGTTACTAAAAACTTCGTATTATTTCCACACATTCTGTTATCTTCGATATTTACTTTCTACTTTTGCTTTTAGACTTTTGAGTTTTGTTTACGTTCGTTGTTTGTCGAAGTGTCGATAAGAATCGCTGTCATTGCTTTACTTTTGATTTATATTCAGCC
Organism: Danaus gilippus; assembly: GCA_018231785.1. NCBI lineage: Eukaryota > Metazoa > Arthropoda > Insecta > Lepidoptera > Nymphalidae > Danaus > Danaus gilippus. The sequence goes on from DVQO01000078.1 coordinate 3,291, forward strand.
AATTCTTCATACTTAAGTATTCATTTTCCGATTAGAATAATAAATTGAATGATTTGTATACTTACTGTTACAATATAATAAATCAAATTTATTGAGAATTATACCCGCTTCAACTTTTGCCTGTTTAAGTTCGACTTTAATCGACTTTATTCGATATACATAAGAATAAAAAATTATAGAATTAAATTTTAAATCTATTTACAATTTTATCACATTAATATTTCATATAGATACATATACTACGTAATATTAGGTTACAGAAATTATGAGTGTGAAAATAAATATAATTTTAGCTTTAGTTTCTCTCAGTTATAAACAACAATAAAATTTTGTTTATACGCACCTCGAAAACTTACAACATGCGCTCTCAACAGTAGCTTACAATACTTATCCACTAGAGCAAATGGGTTACAGACTTTCACTGCACAAACAAAATTGTTCCTCTCATTACATTATATAACACTTCATGTGGGTTATAAATGCGACCCTATTCCATAAACATGTTAAAAGTTATGTTTATCTTTTTACTGTGTTTGAAAAATCAGATCACAAAACCTAAAATAGAACTGAAGTGAATTGAAATGATTGCCCAGTCAACCAATACTTTTGCATGCAATAATGGTTCTGATCTCAAATTAAAAATACTTCACATGTGGGTAGCATAATATTTTTTTTCCTTTGATTGACAAGAAATGTAATATTATAGATTATATAAATGAATTATTTAAATAAACCCGCGTTACTTCAAATATGTGACAGCAAAATTTTATTATTAATATCCATATCCAGAATATTTAATTGATAATAATTTAAAAATGAATTCCGATTACAGAAGGCAAAAAAGTGTTTACAAATAAGTTCTTCCCTGATTGAATCCTCTCATTGATCAATCAGAGTACGAATTAGATTTTATCTAACAACAAAAAGCAAATGGCCACTGCCAGTGAGATATATTCTAACAATAGGCAATTGAACTAGCAGTGACGCACTAGCTTACGAAAATAGTGAAGCACATGGTTTCCTTCTGTGATAGAAACACGTGAGGAATCACACTTTAATAATAAACGCTTTAACAAATCGACTAGTCATTTAAAATCATCCATCTATTTGAAATGAAAGGGAAAGGTTTACTTTAAATGCGAATATCGAAAAGTTGTTTGCCTTTCTGGAGTAAATTAATATAAATCACTTTAGCGCTCTCACCGAGTGAGACTTGTCGTAAGTGACCATTGTCTGTCTAACGTACTTTCATTCTTCTAGCGCGTTTAAAAATAAAACTAGAGATCTTAAAGCATTGTTATAGGAATGCGAATAATTGAATGAATCTGTAATTCCTTCTACATCGACCTTAAGAATATCTTTTGCTGTTAGTCAAAGAGAAAAACTATTGTTTTAAAATTTTTTACTACTTAGTATATTAAAAATCTTAACTGACTTAACTTTTTAATCATTTTAATAAATCCATGGAAAAAAGATAATTTTACAAACGCTGTATATCAATGTATAATTTTAAATGTATAATAAATTATAAAGAAATATTTAAGTACTTAATGCCCTCTACTTAGTACAGGTTTTTTTTTCTTTAACGATATAAAATTGTGTTTTATTTCTAATATATTTCATTACTTTTCCTTACTTTCTACCATTTTTAAAGACTAAACGAAATCATACTTAAAGCTTGTCTTTATTTATTTATTTATTAAGATACACCATCGACTTATCATAATAACTAATATTAACACAATATTATGTATGTACACAGTATGATATGCTTTTACAGGTGTATACAACATTGTTGGCATTTGTTTGTGTGTGATTACAAGATGGTACTAAAATATTAACTAAACAGTATAAAACTAAAACTAAAACCAAAACAAAACAAAATAAAAGCCAGGTTTTAATAAAGTTAAAAAACTAAGAATCAAATTGATAACAATATTAATCTACTTAGTCTAGGTAAGATAGAGAAATAAAGTGCTACAAATAATTATTAATTATTACTACAATCGTTCTTCGTCGTAAATAACATCTAAACAGTTCCTAATAAATTTGGCACAATCTTGAGGATGAAAAATATTTATATCACCCTTAGACGAAAATTCGTTATATGTTGCCATGAGGGTATCTAGTAATAGATTTTGGGACATTTATTGGGATATGCTGTAGAATATCAGCACATAATATTTGACCATGGAAGAGCTTGTAAAGTATTTTAATGTCACCAACTTTTCGTCGTATTTCCAGAGAGTCGAGCTTAAAGTAAGATAACCAGGTACGATAGTCGGCACGGTAGGGACAATTATGACTTTAAAAGACGAGAAACGAGTGAAGCTACGCTGGACACGGGCGATTCTATTGATATGAACATTACAGTAGTGGTTCCAGATAGGAGATGCATATTCGAGTTTACTGCGAATTAGTGCTTTGTAATAATAATAATATACTTTATTGTACACCACAATAGTAAAGTAATTTAACAATGAAAATTAAATATATATAAAATAAGAGCAGATATACAATAAGGGTCAAGATCGTGCAGGGTTTTTAAAATCTTTACAAATCCTTTTAACTAGTCCGGTTATCTTCCAGGCTCGTAATGGTATATTGTCAATGTGTTCTATGAAGCTTAATTTGTTTTTTTAGTAATTTTTATATGATGGCATTTGGCTGCATTTAAATCCATTTTGTTGATTCTACACCAGTGGGAGATATAGTCATATTAATTATATAATAATTATTTTATATTAAAGATCAAGTCAGATAATAATTATATTGCTATAAAGGGATGTGAATGAATACTCCTCCATTTCAATACTGACATTTGAAGACATTTTCTAAAGAAAATACAGGATTCTTTATTTTGTTACGAAAGCCTTATTATAATTAAAGCTCCAGATGAAATTTCGCTCCAGTTATATAATACAAACTAAGTAGAAAACTTTTCAAATTCGACCTTTACTTTCACAAGAGTTATCAGGCCAAAAAATAAATGTCGCTTGCAGCCTCTTTGGAAGAGCCCTCGCATTTGGTTCGTTAGCCAAATTAACGTGTATGCGCATACCAGTTTGTAGTTTAAAGAGCTGCTGAATAAATAAATGTTTTCTATTTCTTCGTATATTTATTTTATTTAAGAATAGTGACATTCAAAGTTTTATATAATGTGTATTTGATATTTTGAATGAGTTTGATTTATAAACCCTTGAACCATGTACAATTATGACAGAATCTTCGACGTATAATGTACAAAAACCTTGTCACGTCAGCTTTGGAAGTTTGACGGCTTAATTTAGCGGTAGCTGATATCGGTGGACAGGTGTCATACTACACAATTACTTTTTTTAAGGTAAATGAACTTTATAAGTATTATTTTTTTAGTAATATATTGCTTTTCAGTGAATAAATCAATACATATTATAGAACGAATTCCCCCGCCGAGTCTTTTTCTGATCGCGATAAGAAGAAAAACTACTGCACCAATTATTATCAAGAAGTTTTCACCACTCGATAGCGTGATTCTTGAGGAATTTTTTCGTATATAATTTGTTAAGTTTTGTATTTATTTGTGTGTACATTAACAATATCTGTTGAAGATGTAAGGAAAAAATGAGCTGTCTGGGAGCTTTTAAGGAAAACGCTACCTAAGCCTTTGAGATATAATAAAATATTGTATAATAGAATTATGTATCTTATATAGGTCAACAAAAAATCCGCAATAGCATTTTTTTACCTCTTAAGTATAACATACTATATTTATTTTATAACTTTAAAAATTTGCTTTCATGAAGAATTTATTGGTAAGCTATTTACATAGAAACGGTAGTAAGAGTTATCAAAATAATATAATTTTTGTTTAAGCCTACATCAGTATCTGTTAATTACTTTTTGAATTATTTAATTCGGACGTACCAGTTGAAGGTTATCATAAAATAAGTTAAATAATTCTCAATATTATATCCGTGCGATAGCTCACTCACTTTTTCAAATGATTACGTCATTAATGTTGTATATAAAAATATATTGTAATTTTATTATATTAAAAAAACTATTATTAACATAAAAATACAGTTTTGTTTAGTTCAAACTTAAAATTTGTTTAACTATAAATGATAAAATTTTGGTTTGTCTAGATTTCGCTGAAAAATTAAGTACTCAATGCATTTTAGGAAACAAAGGCTATTTTATATTTTTGTAAAGTACTCGTGCGAACCCGTGGCGAGCACCTAGTGCATAATAAATCAAACTATTTTCTTTGGGTTTACTTCGCATATTTTATTGTTCTTCTTTTCTCCCAACCTTTCTATTACTTGGCAATAAACGTGATCACGGGCAGGTAAAACAAAAATATGTAAAAATGAAAATAAACGAAGTAAATCCATAAAACATAGTTTTTTTAGTGTGTACTTGGATATCAATACATCCTTAGGTATCAAATATTTTGTGGTCAGATTTACAAATTTACAAGGTCGAGAAGGTTGTTACTTACGTGTGTGAAGTAGTAATAGTAAACGTCGACTCCAGAATCAGCGAGAATTTCAGCAAAATAATTTGTTGGGCAGACGAAGAAATAATCCCCTACGACGTCAGCAACCATCTTCTGATTCAAATAGCCGTCCGTGATTTCCTCCCAATCGGTGTACTAAATATAAACACATCCCTTATACATACATATGTCAGTAACATAAAACATTTGTAAGAAAAACTCGAAATCAATTTTAAATAACTAAAAAATTAAAAACTGAAAAAAAATACAGTGAATTGACATAAACATTTCTTAAGAAGCAATTTTAAATGGGAAGTTCTCATCAAATGATTCTGCGAAGGAACTTATATTAGGTCAGGAGCAGCCAGTAAAAACACATTAAACTCAAACATGCAACCTATTACGGGCCAACGTGTAATTTATAAGGAAAGATATTAGAAGCATACATTTCTATGGCTTATATCGGATTCCAGGTGTATTAAAATAATATCTTACAATACAGATATCTTTATGTGAAATAATCATATTCAAAACTTTGCTTACCTGAAATACAATAGCTTCTCTTTTAATTTTAGAGAATTCCTTAAAAATTGTGTCTATTATGTCCAAAAACTTCTCCCTTTGCAGGAAACTTGGACCATCTTTTTCGAAGTAGTCGAGAAAATCATAAAGCAGAAAGTATGTCCCTGCAATGAAATGATATAGTTATAAATATTTAATTTTATATTTATTAGCAATAATGAATCTGCATTTAATTTCAATGCAACGTTTATTTTTATTTGTAATCTCTAAACATTTTTCAGTATATTTTCCAATATAATAATACTTTAAGTATAATTAATGAAACGAGAAATACTCTTGCATTTATTGGGTAAGTTGATCCGAGTACTTGCTAACGAGGCTTGTTAGGAATTAAATCAACAACTATTCTTTGAATTTGTAACAACACTTGAAAGCCTTTTATGTCATTTTTATGTATTTAAATTTAATGAATAAAAATCCTTTGAAGATATTTATTTTAAATAAGATGATATTGAAGAAATAAATTTCCTATTTCTTCAGATGATGATCTCAGTACCTTATATTCTCTTTTATTAAAATATAATTTAATTAAAAAACTGCAACATTGCATGTTCAATGTCGTTTTGGATTACCGTTGAAACTATTTCATAGAATTTTTTATTTGTTTTAATGGATTTTTAGAATTTCATGTTAAAGATAAGTTAGACGTTGAATGTATGAAAGGAAAAATATTTTTATTCTTTATTCAATTCGTAACTCATAAATGTTAAAAATCCTGACAAATAAGTAGGATTTTTCTTTTATCTTTTTATTGTGAGGTCTATTTATATATGTATTTTGTACAGAATACTTTTTTGAGTTAACCACAAACTTAACATGTAAAAAAAAATTAGGAACAGCCTAACGACTATGTTCATTAAAATCTTTCCACCCTCGTATTACCAGCTACATTTCTTATATTTCTGAAACATATTCATAACACAATACCACCACTAATACGCCAAAGAAATCTCCAATAATATATATAGTTATGAAACTGAATATCGTATTAATGATAAACTATATAAAAAAAACTGTGAAAGAAGTTAGCAAAAGGGAATTAGAAATTCTTTAACATCAGCTTGAATTCAATGATCTATTATTTTTAATATCTATATTTTGCATATGTTACTTTACGTACAATTTTGTACAAAGTTTGATGCACGTGTACACTATAATAAATAATGGGATATAAGCGGAAATTCTAATAGCTTGATTGTCAGGAATGGCAGACGGAGACGTATCACCGGATATTCGTTCGTGTTCAACCATTACATGAAGTAATCCGAAGTCACTATGAATTTTTTGTTTTATTTTTAGAATAACTGTTAAACATTTTTTTGTATAAAACATTAATGTAATTATAGCACTCCTCAATTTTATATATAAAAGTCACGTTAAATATTCTTAAAATTCGCTGCAGTAATATAAAACCTCATCTGTATATTGAAAAAGATGGTGATAATAATCGCTATTAACTTTATAATGATGATTGGAAATAAATGAACATTTCATATTACAAATTGTCAGGGCAATATATATTAAATATCTTATAAAACGGTGAATTTATTTCAACAGGAGTGGTAGAAATGTTATTTGAATGCAATTATAATTATTTAAACTAATACAATATAATTATTATTTTCATGTTGGATTTTTACTGTAAATGCAATATTTGGAAGGAATTATCATTGAAATAATATTTAATATTAAGGATAAGATAAACTATCAAAGCAAACCATAGCGCCAACGAGGAAACTCAGTCAATACCGTTCTAGAACTCCTAGGGTGGGAAGGGGAGGCATGCGTAGCACCGGGGCGAAAGTAGGAGGATGAGAGCTTTAGCGTGGGCGAGTCTGTAGTACTTGGTAGTACAGCCAACAATCGTGGTGTTTACGTACCACTGCGCAGGCGTACCTAGTACAGGTGTAGCAGACGTCCTCGAATTGTATCTGATATTGATATGTACAATATCAAGAAAGGTCGTTCAATGTAAAATGCTTCGATTTTCTATTATCTTAAATAACGCTATCAGTGCTTGCTACATGTCTAATTTATTGGATTCCGAGTATTTATATATTCGTTTTATTTAATAAAGTAAAAGATTTTCCATAAAGAATCACTTAAGCTTCTAGTTAATAATATTATTTTAAAATGATTTTTAAATAACTTTTAATATTAAGCTAGACTTTCGGATTTTGCAATAACTTGAGTAACATAAACATCTCAGTTTTGAATATAAGCACATTTAATACGGAAAGCTAACATTTGCGGTCAGCCTTCAAGTATAATGCAAACCTAGCGTCAGTAGAGCTGCACTTTAAATTAATGAGTTTTTACGTAAGAAAAATATTCCTTTTTAATGTAATTAAAAAGAAGAGTACTTATTAGGTAACTAAAATTTAAATAAACTTTATATCAAAACGTTTATCAAAACTTACACTAATTTGCGACACACAATAATGATGTGAAATGTATAATTACGAACATAATATTTTGATACCTAGTTAAATTTATAATATTACCTTCATCTTGATTACTTCCGAGAAGTACTTCTGTATTATGGAAGTGACCTTCTTTCATCAATGTATCGGGATCTTTTGGTAAAAATATTCCATCCACCGTTGGAGCCGATGGAAAACCCAAAATACCAGTATAAGAATTCCATTGCTGTACTGAAATCGTCTTGGCATCTACACCTCGCATGCAATCCATAACTAAACTTGGGTCCGCACTTAGTAAACTGCTGTTACAATTACAGTCATCGACTAAAACTTTTCCAATATCTTGAGCTCTCTCTCCAGTCATCCAACTCCAGGGAGCATTTAAAGTTCCAGATTGCAAGATTCCTCGTTTGAATAATCCTTTCATTTCCGGGGACAACATATGCAAGCTTACACTACTTCCCCCAGCAGACTCTCCGAAAAGTGTTATTAACTCCGGATCGCCTCCAAATGCTTTAGCATTATCTTTTATCCAGCGAATAGCCATTTGTTGATCCCAAAGACCCATATTTCCGGGTGCTTCCTCACTTCCAGGAGAAAAATATTTATTTAAATATAAAAATCCAAATGCACCAACTCTATATTGCATTGACGCTACTATAACATCACTCGATGAAGCCATTATATCTGCTTTATACAGGTCAAGTGTAGCTGTTCCACTCATAAAGCCTCCTCCGTATATCCAAACTAGAATAGGCACTTTTGGCCTTTCCGTAAGAGGCTTGTCTTGATGATGTCGAACCCTTAAATGTTGTGGTACCCAAATGTTTAAATAAAGGCAGTCTTCTGATATGTTTGTATTAGGATTCCACATCTCTTCTCCTTCAAATCCCGGAAAATATTCATACCTTTCCTGATAACAGCTATTAGGCATAGCTGTTGCCTCTAAAACTCCATGCCAAGGGTCAATCGGGACTGGTTTTCTAAATCTTAGCGGTCCTAAAGGTGGTTTGGCGAATGGGATACCAGTAAAAATATGTACTTCACGACCCATGACAGTTTTAGCATAGCCTTTGATAAGTCCGCTTTTAGTTTCGACAATCAGAGGATCGTTGTGAAAATTTTTCGGTATAGGGCTAGTTGTGGGTGTCGTTTGAGTTGTAGACGATGTTGTATCATGATGATTTGCCCATGACCGAGCCCACACTCTCGATATACAAACGCACAACAACAATTTGGTAAGTATAATTTTAATATTGTTACCCATTTTTCTGGCGTTTCTTTTAACAACGTTTAACGCGACGTATTTAATCGAAAGTAGTCTGCTAATTTTATCAAGTATTTATCAAAATTCATTTCTACACTACTCAATCCTTAGCCACTGTCGCATATACCTGGAACAAAAAATAAATAAATTAATGTCTACTTTGATATACTAGAGTGAGAAGGTTTTCATAATTCAAGCACAACCGTCTTCAAATAGATAGAATGCAGTAGTAAAAGGTACGTGAATCCATTAGCTAGCTTAAAATCGAAAGAGTTTTACTACCATTGAAATGGTGAATCAATCACAATGAAATCGTTCGAATGTGAGTGCTTTGGATCTTTAATGGCCATCAATGGAATTGGAGTTTATAGTGTCAAGACAATTGAAATACGCTTTATGGAACAAAAAATTGAAAATAATATAATATTATTTAAATTAAATAATGAAACTGGCATTCAGAATATTTGAGTCTCGAGTAGAATTTCTTTTATAAAAATGGTCCTAAGTACAATTTCAAATGGGTGATATTTTATATCAGCTATATTACAACATTACCGTTACATTGTACTCCGTTACATTCAACAGTTTGCCGCTACGTCTACGTATCTATATATGTATATGTACGTTCCATCGAGAACATGAACCTTGGAACCCAAAGCCAGTGGGTAATAATTATTTCATCGGACATCCGAATCGGTCTCAAGGGACACATTACATTGTTTCATCGTTCGATATAAAGTTGTGAATGAATATTGAAGTGAAGGCCGATAAAACCTCGGGCAACAAAGTCAAACGTTTTTCTGTTTGTTTAAACAGAATTTTAAATATTTTAATACTATATGTTCAACAAAGACAAAGTTCAACAAATGATACTATGATTTGTTTTTAACTCAAGTATATGAAGAAGGCTATTAAATTTTATAAAAATATGTCGCTGTAAACTCAAAATTGAGATGATTATTGACTAATGTCTGTGAAACAACTACTTACATTGATGAAATATTATTACTATACGAATGAAAAATGATGCACACTAAATATATTTGAAAGAATGTTATAAGTGAGGTAAGTAAGATAGGATTCAAAGTAGAACAGAGGCGATTAATTTAAAGAGATTATACACCTACGCAGACAAAGTAGCGGGCAACAGTTAGTGGTTAATAAATCGTTGTTCATATTCTCACTTAAAAGAAAATAGAATAGCAAAAATCCATATCAAATAATCGTCACTATTTATTTAAATTAATATTTGTTTTCAAATACTGCGAAACTAGTATTGTAAAAGAGAAAAACATTGTAATATTGATGTGAAATGATGGTTATTTTCTGGTCATTTTCAGTTATAAAAATACGTAACCTTTGTTATCACCGCCTCTAATACATTCATTAATTACATAAATGTAATTATACTTAAGGATTCCCCTTGATATAAATTCAGGTCATGTATGGAATAGGAGAGCATATCAAAGCACCGTTTGCCGAGATCAGCTAGGGATCCCTTGAGAAACGTCTTCACTGTAAATTAACTTAAGCTTACTCTGTATGCAGACGAGCGTGTTGTATAATGAGATTTAGACCCTACGGAACCTAATAGTTTATGAAATAGAGCCCCAAACTGTACTTGGTAACAGGGCATTAAATTTAGTTCTTAGTAAATACAAGTATTATGAAAGTGTCTTGTGAATTTAGAGTGGTAGTTAAAATGGAGTATAAAATTTTAGTTTACTGATTTTGGGAACGTGAAAAGATAATTTAATAAGTTTTTGATTAATATCACTGAACTACTGAAAATATTTCGAAGACTTGTATAACCACACACCAATATTATTATATACAATCTTACAATATTTAATATATTAAATCAAAAAAATATATTATAAAAAATATAACAATAAAAACTGTAAATATTTAGAATTTAAATACGAAAACAAAAATTGTTTATTTTATTAATAAAAAAAAAACAACAACATAAATTGAAACCAACACTAACACAGATAATAAAATAAAAACATTTCTGTATTAAAAAGGTGTAATAGAATCTTATGTGGGGAGAGAAGCGTTAGGCAAGCCTCATTCCGAGACAGGGGGGCTCCCCTGGCCGGGGCGAGCAGCGCGCGCCGCTCGATAAATCGATGGGCTAATACAATGCTGTGCGGCCTTGGAGGCTTGCAAGTCACACCCCCTACTCTCAAGTTCAATGCCAGACTGTATCCTGCCATAAATTATAATAAGCTGTACTTATAAGGAGATCTGACCCATTTTATGTTCGTGATAATGACTTGCTGGACGTTCAGTTAATATTTTTTGTTGGGTTTTGATGGTCAAGTTACCTATAGCTAATTGACTCCCATGATAATGATGTGCTTATTAAAATTATTGTTACATTAATTCTAGCTCCAACCGTTTGTACCACAAGTATATGTATATTTATTTCAAAACACTAGACAGCTTATAACATAATTTATGGTATTGTCGTGACATCTTACATATGTACATACGTATACATACTTCGTCATCCTTTTCGTATACACCACTCATAATATTCAGTGATATATGAAGGTTCTTTTCGCTGAAATCCTCAAAATGAATTTACTTACGACAAAACTGGATTATAAACAGAATACTTATGAAAAATGTTTTAATTAATACGTTAATGTTATGCTCATATGTATGGACGGCATAATTACTAAACAATTTTAACGTAAAATGGGTTCGTATAAAAGCATTTATCATTTTTAAAGCCCTCGCACACCAGCAGCTAACGAGTGTCTAACTGCAGACAGGTTTTCTTTTTTGCCATGTTTTGCCAAACTCAGCGACCGAGAATCCTGTTCATGCTGCAAGCCTGGGTTATGTTTACATTCCATGCTTCTTCAAAAACTATGCCTTGCGTGTAGTGTACAAAGGCTCTTTAAAGGTAGCAACTAGTGGTCATACATAATGAAGTAGAATCAAAGTCCTAAGTTAAGAAATTTATGTATACTTTATACAGTAAGGTTAAGTGGTAATTATTTTTTTAAAATGATTAAAGACATTTCAGGGTACTGATAATATAGACCAATCCAAATAATTAATTATACTTTCTATTCTAAAGCCAGTAGAAGAGCCCGCTACCGTTGCAATTGTGCTTTTAATACGTCTTTTAAATGAAAATAACATAGGAAAATGTAACAACAGGTATAAAAGCTGACGGAATGTCAACGGAAGTTTTTTTGTGTTACATGTATAGCTGTTAACGCTGTGTCTTATACTATAACGTCACCGAAACAGTATGACGGAACATGAGACAATTAATCAGAATGTTTTTTTATATATACCTTTTCTGCCAAGGAATAGGGTACTCATATAATCTAATTAATCTATTCGAAGTGCCTTGTCTAGTGAAGTTGAAAGTGGTGTTTTTTGAGTATCTCTATACTCAATCAATGAAACCCTTTGACAAAGGCATGCGGCCCTTTAAGAAAAAGAGTAAGAATTTATTCCAGGGACCCATATAACCCATAATTAGCAATTTCATCGACGAGAGAGTCAAAGCAGGTTAGTATTTTAGATACTGGGATATCGTTGAAATGGAAGTGGAAAGAGGACACCCTAAGGTGGGAAGAGGTGAGTCGAATATTTGCTCCATGTTCAGAAAAGCTCATAAGGTGCCTTTCTTTCTTTCTTATGATGAACCTATATGATACCAACAGCTTAAATAGTTTGCAGGTTTTCAAGCTATTGAGCCACACTCTCTAGCAGGCTTACACCTCAACGAAGATGTTTCCAACTATCAAAAGAGTGAGTCTACTACGTGGCCCCTTGACCATGTGGTCGGTTAAGATATGCTCTGGATGGATATTCAAAGATGAACTGCTCTGTGGGGACTATTTTTACTCCGTTGTCTTCCTTCTTTAGTTTTAGCAAGACGAGTGTTTGGTTGAATTTAGTGTTAAGCACACGGATGTTGCTTGAAAAATATTCATTTCGCATTAGCGGGACCAATAGGTAGATAATTTTGTGCCACAAGAATTTTTATCTTGCTCGTGATGCAGTCAGGTCTTGGGGCCTTTTTCACGTTTAGTAAGAGGATTATATCTGATATTTCCGATTGCAAGTTTCCGAGAGTGAATGCGAAATTCTCAGAAATACATACTTACTAATCTATCTTACACAATCGATTCGGCATACATAGTTTTTGGATTGGGGTACACTGTGACAGAATGATTTTTCTCGTCGAGTTGTTTATCGATTCTGTCATAAATTGGATGATAATTTCTCGATCAATGCTTCGTCTACCGAATAAACGCTGTCAGAGAATTTGGAATATATTCGAGGAGACCAAATAGAGTTGTTGTTCCAGGAGCTTCCAATCTATTATTAATTATTTTTGTTAGGTTCGTCACGATTTGGATAGTACTAAAAGGTTAGGATAAGACGATCGATACATCGATATATTCATACATTTAAATTGACCGATCGATTGAATCGAGTTCAGCTGGAAGGCCACGTACTTCAAAAGGGCTGTGTCAATCAGAGCAGATCCTGTGTATTGACATGTTAAGGTTGCTGCTACGGATTGTAATAAGTTTCTTGAATAATGGAACCTTTTCGAGCGTCAAATTTACGATTAATTATCAACATTTTAAGTCATTGTCTATGAAATCAATTAACATTGTTCTTTTACGTAGTGTTTTTATTTTCATTAATTTTGAAGTAACATAAGTGTGTCTGCCATCAGTGAAATCAAAAGGCTGTATAAAATAGATTTGAAATTGTAAAAGAAAATAATGACATGTTACGTTAGTTGCGTTTTCGTTAATGACAAATTATTATATTGAGGTCAATCCTTTATTAATATTTTATTGGTTTCTTTATACAAATTACAATTTGAATATATTAAAAGGTCAGATACAATCAAATTTAATAACAAGACTTTTAATCGATATAGACTTGAAGTTTTCTTCGTTCATTTTTTACAAATAATTGTAGTTTTATCATCTTTAAGTTTTACTGTGAACATTGCACAAGTAGACCCAATAGAGGTTGCCTGGTTAAGATAAAGATATGAATATAACCAAGTAGTTGGGCAAGGATCAAATTTAATTTTTATACCGACCGTTGATTTTTATCAGAAAGTTTTTGATTTTAAATATTGCTACTAACTCAAGAATAATATAACGGTACGCCAGAATTACGCAATCTTATTAAACGACATTGGCATTACATGGATCTGAGAAATTATTAGACTACTGTGGAATTGATGACTATTATTTCACCTGAGCTCAGCAATAATATTACAACAGTTATAAATTTATTCTGATTTTTTCTTCTCATAAAAACCTTCCATAGAGGGTAAGCAGATATAGAAAAAAACTGAAATCGGCAAATCCATTCTTAATCAAAAGCGTGAACAGAAAAATTTTAAATTTACTTTTATATTTGTAGCTTAAGATATAAGCATATTATATTTAAAAAGTAGGCTTAATAATAATATCCACGATTGGTGGTTTGCTAACCTCATCTAACTAATATAGAAATACGTATATATAAACAGTATTACCGAAAATAAACACTCAAAAAAACTTGAAGATAATAAATATTGTTATATTCAGAATAAACATATATATAGGTGAGTTAATCTTTATATAAAGCCTTGCACTAACAATATCACACACTACTAACTTAGTAGTGCAGTACTATTGTTATCAGTTATAGTAAACAGCTACTACTTCATTGTTTTCCGTAGAGAATGGAGGATTTATATTATTCCATTGGGAACCGTAAACAGAATCGTAATACCGTTGATTTGTTTCCCTTACTCATTGTATAAATCAAATTTCACCTTCTAATAAATAATGTAATGATATTTACTTTCGTTTTGAATGCTTTGATGTCGAAGTAACAGCTTCTTTTATGTTATAAAAATATGTATTTTTTTTATTTTGATTATTTACTATATAAATTCAATAAAAATATGTTGCTTATTACATACGAGCTGTATTTTTAATTAATGTATATCAAGTGCAATTAATTCTTTATAATTTTCAATATTTATAACAAAAAGTAGTAATCGTAAAGTTAATTTAGAAGAGAGTAACAGATCACGGCGCTAAATGGTCTCTTCACTTGGGAGTTTAGTCAAGCATCTTTGGCACAATTCACAGTTAGCTGTAATGCAATTTAAGATCTCTAAGCAATTAGTTCGTGTCAATGAGCATAAGTTACAATCTACAAATATAAATTATCTAATATATGTTTTAAAAGCCATACTTAAATATATGTGAATTACAGAGATATATTCTACAGAGCGTTCTATAATTATACACTGATGATATTGAAATTTCTACAAAACTCATATTAAATTCAGTACATTCGTTAATTATCACCGATCATATATCATTATGACGTTTTATAATGATGATGACATGTTTAATTGTAATTGTGTAATTTAAAACTATTATTACTGTATAAAAAATATATTATTAAAATAGGTAATCTAACTTTGACTAGGTAAGGTGAGACGGTAATGCTATGTTGTAGTATTTCTGATATAATAATGTCTTAATTAATAAATATATTATTATTGTAAAATGAAATTAAGAAACAATATTAAATAAAAAAGGAGGACTAGCGCTTACCTATAATACAATTATATCTTTATAATATGAAAACATCTGCTTCTCAGAAAATGTCGTCAGTTTATCTTGAACATACGTTTTCACAGAAATATACATAATTTTATAATTTTGATTAGCCATGCAAATAAAATAATGGATTTGAAGTCATGTTTATAAAGTATACTTTTCTATAAAACACTCATTTAAGTAATATTTTTTGTCCTTATGATTTTATCACAAAAAATAACTAAAGCAAAATCTCATCCTCATAAATCTCCCTAAATACTTACATTTTCTCATATTTTAAGCCTTAAGTAAAAAAGAATAGTATAATAAAGAGTTACGAAACGCTTTTAAAAAAATGCTTTTTTTTCTAAGGAAAATGTAATCTCATTCTCAGTCCTCCGACCATATATCATTTTGAGCTGATTTTCCTTAATATTTTGTTATATTCTTTAGAAAATTTTCACTCTATATAATTATGAACAGAAAATATTCCAGGCTTCTGTAATAATGAAAATTCAGGATATAATCACGGTAATATGACGGGTATTCTTATATCATTAAAGTTTTATTTAGATATTAATAGAAAAAATATTAGTTTCTAATTTATATTTATACAAATGTCACAAATAGCCAGGTTTACCAGCTCGGCCTATCGCGATCTATTTACTAATTGATATGTGACCCAAATTGATGTGGGCTGATTTCTATTAATTTTGACAATTCGATTTAAAATATTTTCCTAATTTATATTAATATAATTTTTATTTATAAATATATAAATTATTTTATAAAATAGAAACAGTTTGACGTGACAGGTCTATTTAGACAAGAAATACAATAGAGTCTCGTAATTCACTTTTAGATTTATTTTCTATGTCATAAGTTTAATACCTCAGTAAAAGTTTTGGGAACATCAAATAGCTTTGATATATCTTTTTGTTACTTAGTGTATTGTTAATATTTTATTCGTCCATAATATATTTTATAAGAATTATTTAATCCTCTTATCTTTATACTAAGGAGCGATCACTTAGTCGACCGTTTTTCTAATCATGATTTTGTTAACATCTTAATATTTATACTGATAGTAGACTCTAATCTCCATTTTAGACCAAATATATTCTTTAAAATCTATTCAACTGATGTTCTGATGGCTTTAAACATATATTTATAGCATTACATCATATAACGGTGTAACGCAGATGATATCAATAATGTATTTGAATTGCAGTAAGGCCAGAGCTAACATGTTATTTATAAGATAGGCCGGTGAGTTTCTGAAACATAAATTTTATATATAATATTCTATTCTAACTGTATTTTTATAACTTTTACTGCAATTTTTTTTTATACTTTGTTTTTTTTTTTGTGGTTGATCTAATAGAATCATGGAGTGATAATATATAAGGATATATTTTAACTTTTCAGACTATCTACAACTTAAGCAGTTGAATTATAATTAACGTTTAAATTACTAGGGTTAAAGTGAATAATTTAGATTCCATTAAATATCCATGAACTTAGCACGCAACCACAGTGCCCATCGTCCTATGCGATACGTTATGTCTTTTAAAAAAGTTGTCATTCTGATAATATTATAATTACTTAGATATCAGCGAGAAACTCATTATAGGTCTGTTACTCAGTGGAAGAAAATTTTATCAAAATTTTTTTAAGACCCTTTACAGTAAACCAATTTTTACAATTAAATAAAACATTAAATGCAATGGAATATTATTCCTTGTTAATTTACAAAAATTGCGAGAAAAAAACAAAAATGAAATAAGATCGATAACATTCCAACCAATATCAGCGTTTACGCTTTGTAATAATTTAATTGGATGAACTATAGCGTAGTAGAATAACTTTTGAGGATAGAGGAAATTACTGGAAAATAATCTAGTCTCCAACAAATGTTAACAAAAAGTAAAAAAGCCTGTTCTCGAAGACTCTGTGCGCAATTGGTCAGTTGTGAAATGCGTTTAGAAAATGGGAGGGTTTCTAGCAACGTCCTGAGATATCGATTTATGTAAATTTATGCAAGAAGAAGTTTTGCTTCCTGTCTTCAAGATAAAAAGCAATTTGTTGCTTTCAGGGAACACTTCGCATAATTTATGAGGAATACTGCCATGTACCTTTGAAGACTTTAGGCATAAAATATATGAAAACCTATAATAAGTAAGCTGTAATTTCAGTGGCCTGAATTCGACAATAATTATATATCTTAGATTGTACAAAAATGAGGAACGACTTTTTGACTACATTTAAAGTTGCCTTATTATTGAGGTTCTTTTATTTATAACACGCACAGTTTTAAAGTGGAGACCTCAATAAAATTGCGACTATTGAAACACGCAACAAAAGAAAATTATTTATTACAACCGTTTATATTTTACGACGGTAAGTTGTATCTTAAAGTAGCTTTTTCACTGAAACAACCTGGTTATTATGAATAAATGGATATTTATTTCACTATTTCTCACGATTTTCACTAAAAACTTACATCTGAGTAAATATTATTATCAGTATCTATCTCGTTTTTATATTTGTTTCTAAAATCGTTTGTACTGAATAAATTAAATAAAAAAAACTAAAGACAGAAAATTGTTAATGAGAAGATTTTGTCCCAAAAAGAAATGTTACATAATTTTTCTTGTTTTTGCTGGTATAGTCCTCCGAAATTGAAAATTTATTTTATAAGGAATCATACTTCTGCAATTTTTTAAATTGAAATTATGTTACAATAAAGTATTATTTTTTTATTTACAAGAAACAACTTTTCTTACGACATTGACTCAATTGTCTCAGTTAACATTACGACATAAAGCTTTTAATTATCATAAAACAATTTAAAAAAGCTATTGTTTACAGAATAATGTAATATAAAAACTATTTTGCATATACATTATATATGTATAAAACTGCGATATTGTTAATGAGTTGTGTAATCTTGACTTGTGCTAGTGGAAACAGCGTAGATCGAAATGAGTGGTGACGTTAGGTCACGCCATGGTAATGTATGGTCTAGTTCCGATACAAACTCCAATTTCGAGGATGATGATTTCCTATCTTGTTTCTATTACGGATCAATTATGAAATTGGAGCCTTCTATTGGTATACTATTGAAAAATATTTATTCTTTTATTTGAAGTGAGTATTTACTTAATAATATTTTTTACCGTCATAAATTTAATTCTAAAACTTCGCTTCAAAGGAGTCTCCTATTATGTAAGGTTTCAGTCTCAGAGTTCCAGATTGTTAAATTTCTATAGAATGTACTTCAGCGGGCGAATAAAAGATCCATATGCTCCCTATTGTAATACTTCCACTGAGTTTATGTGACCTTCTTTTAAAAAAGTCATAATATATTAATTCTTCTGTGTTGAACGACTTCATGGAAATGTGACTTTTATAAGGGAATGTAAAGAAAGTTTGTACATATAGTTCTGGATTATTTTTATAAGATAAATATTATATACAAAATTTTTACGGCTATATATTTTTCAACTTGAAAAGTAGCTGGCTACCTTTCAGATAAAATATCATCTGAAGTCTGATAATATATTGTTTAGATACTTAAAGATTTTAGTTTGTTATTTTAAATAAATTTAATTTAACAATGGAGCACTGTAAATTTTATAATTACAAATTTTTTCCTTATACAAATAAATCCGTAAATATCAAACGATATTCAATTAAACTGCAAAAATATTACAGGATAATTTTCAATAATTCTCTGCCTAAATGCACAAAATTAGGTAAATTATTTAAATAAGCTGTGTCTTACCGACAGAAAATGTTCTAAAATTGAGGTGACCTTTACCATTACAGTGCGTGTACGAGACCCAAAAACAAAGTTTAACCAAGTGAACTTTAAGGACGTACCGAAAGGACTATCCCTTAAGAATTGATTACAAAATAATAGAGAAGAAGAATTCATGGATCGATAGTTACAAGATCTTACTTGAAATGCCTACGTTAAATAGTTATTATTGTTATTAACATAATACTTTTGGCAATTTGAGGTGTTAAAAAAGCATTGTGTTGAATAGAAACACCAATCGTATTCAATTCGAAGTACATTATTGAGAAAATTCTTAAAATGATCAAAATCAAATCTCTCTTTCTTAATTTCCTCAAATTTTTAGGTTCCACGAATAAATAAATTTACTACATGTAGAAAATAGTTACTATTAAAACTGCATACTTTGTTTCCAACAAACAAAGACAGATTCGGCAAGTGGATGAAGCATATTTTAGCAGGAACATTTCCAAAACGTTTATGAAATAGATAAACTCGACAAATCTTGTAACGTAATTCCTAAAGCTGCAATTTCAGTCCTAAATAACGTTGACTTCAAGCAAGAATGCTTTACCTTTAAATTTTGCAGTCTTCAGTCGTTAAATCCAGTAAATGAAGACAATCTTAATTCATTTAAATATTATATTTAAAAATGTCAAAACAAGTTTCGCTAATGTAAAATATAAGAAATATAAAACACCGTATTACTTATAATTTGCATATTGATCAACAGATCTTTTTTCATTTGAATATTTGACCTTAAAAGCCTACAGAAGGTCTAAACGAATTTTGAGTATCAGTTTCAATTGTACAAGAATATTGAAGTAACTTTTCTTATAATAAATAACTTCGAAGTGACTGTATTGAAGCAAAATCGTCTTGTCATATTACTCTCACGCAAATAAGTCTTGAGGGCAAAGGAGCTCATAAAAGTCATAAATCACACTTAATTCTTTGTCAAAGACACTGCTTCCCCTCGTTCGTGAGTAGAATGACTACACTCTGTTTTCTTTTACCCAATATTACATAGTTTTGTTACTTCAACATACACATACATTTTCAACATTATCAAATTTTACATATATAAGCGATAAATGAATTCATGAAATATCAATAAATAAATATGAAATATTATAGGCTTCTGCTTTACGAAGTTACAATAAATTAGGATCGTTTAAAACCTCGACATAAACTTGATTTAACATTTATTTTCAAAAAACATTAATGTACATATTTTTCTAAGAGTTGTGGGTTACAACGGTCACAACTGTCAGTCTCTACAATATTATCATATACATGCCGTTTTCAAAAGAAATATAACTATTATTATCAAACTAAACCCTAGATAGTAAAATACTTTTTCAATAACAACTTGTTCACTAATGCCTAGAACTGTGAAACTAAGTCTATAATTTAGGACTCTGATTTATATAGGGCTTGTGGGTTTTGTGCTGTTATACGAACTCAAAATATTAAAAATTTAATAAAAAACTTATAATAAAAAAATTTGAAACATTTTGAGCCGCTTATAAAGTTATATTAGAAATAAATGGCATAAGACAAATCAAAATATGATTTGGTTTGAATCCAAGTCAAAAGGAACAACCAGCGAGAACTCTGTTCAAGTGTTCACTCATGGAAGTGTGTCAATATGAGGTTCCGATTATTATGTTACTTTTCAATATACATATTTATTATGATTTGAACTTTATATACGTTCTTTTCTCCTTTTTATGACTACGAAGATTATGACACCTGATTTTATAACACACGTGTCATATATTTTAAGATAAACGGAAAAAAGATACCGTTTAACTTTTACACTAATATTTGAAGTTAAGTGGATAATTAAACAAGGTAGCCCATGTTAACAAGCCTGGGTTAGCCAAAGTAATAAAACGATTCTACCCACTACCCGGAGGATGTTATGATAAAATTGGATTACTCAATGAAGTAAATATCATCAGTATTTTTTATAAATATACATCATCAAAAAAATACTGATAAATATTTAGAGAAGTCATTATTTTTATTGACATAGTGAAATCTGAAAGCAATAACTGATACAGAAAATTGATGAAATACATGAAAAAGTAATAAGAAAAAATTTGGCAACTGTTCGTAGCAATCACTTTGACATATGACATAACGACACTTTTAATACGTTCCGCCCTCGCCAGATCCATTTAGCTCCTTAAAATAATCGAAGCTTATCTGTTACTGGGTCATCTATAATTGGATAGCAGAGGTCAGACGGCAGCTACGCGAAAAACTAGTGACCTGAAAAGTGTTCTATATAAGGAAATTCAAAATTATTACAACTTTACAGGAATAAATTACCATCGCCCACGACGAACCTTTTGGGAGACCTTTTGAATTTGATACCCGTTATTAACTAAATTCAGAATGATATCTCCAGAGGGAGAAATACTTATAAGGATATAAGATAATGCTCTTTTATTTCCTGATCTTTACGCACAAATTGATCAAACAAGAAAATTATACAAATATGATCTTAAAAGAAAAAATAAAAAACTATTTATTATAGAGAAGAAGGTATATTATAAAATCGTACTCAATTATACTAACTCATCAATAATTTATCTACGTAAAATATCAAAGAGATGGAATTTATTTAATATAATACTACGATACTCGTTAAAATGCACAATATAATACGAATAACATCAAAATAAACAATAACTTTTAATGAAAAGTAAACATAACCGATCAATACACGTGATATGAATTCGCAATGATACAAATATTATATTCAATATCAAATATTATGCATAGAGAATACATAAATGGAGTTATACAAATACGAATAAAATTTTAGATTTAAATATAAAATAATATCAAAGACGAGACTAAAAGGACTGTTTTATACTTTGATTAATCTCAGCTAATCCTATGCAATAATGTTTTCTATTAATTTTATATACGTTTTCTAAAGACTTATAAGCAAAAAGTGGCATTTTATGTATGTAATAAGTGACATCGGATTATTCACTTTAAATGAACAGAAAAACATTTTCGTTTACGAAAATAAACTTAAACATACTTTGGAATAATATATAATAATAATATTTCTTATTTTTTATAAATTAGTAAACAGATGTTGCTTCTTTTTATATTAATACACGAGATAAATACTTAAACCTCTTTTAATATTTTGGAAAAGTCCATTTCGTAAATTTAATGTTATTTTTATTCTTGACCAGAAACGCTCGCAATACAATAGTTGATTAATATCATTTAACTTTTAAGGATCTTACGAATTCTTCATATTAAATTTTAGTTCTGAATTAATTAAACTTTATAAGAAATTCTGATGTGTGTGGTTAATAAAATAAGGAGAGCAGAAAACTATATTCATTTCCCTCATCATTAATACATTTTTCATTTACATTCCAAATGGTTAAATTTCATTTTATATACCCTATATGTTTTCTTAGAACATATCTGTGATACGCTTTTTATTATGTACTATAAAGCAATAAAATTAATTATCAATTGAATTAGTTTTGATATATATCAATAAAAATTAAGTCCCAACGAAAACTCTTGTTACATAATTATGTACCATTTTATAATTCAAGCTGGAAATAAGTTCAATAGATATATATTGTTTATAACTTCAATAGTGTATAAATGTGGTTATTTTATTTTATTTTTATTTTCAGAGTATTGGAGAAAAAAACAGAGCACAGGAATGTAATAAAAATATAAACAATAACACAGTAAATTAAAGACAAATAATACCTGAGTCCTTAAACATTTCTCACTAACAAATATAGATAAATTAAAAGAGAGGCCTCTTGGGCACGCATCTCTTATAATACACTTGGTAAAAGTGATGGATACAAATAAACACTTTATTTAAACACTTAATTTAAGGATGTGAAGGGAGTGATGGTAAATGTGCAGAGAATATTTAGCGTTTAAACTAAACTATTAAACGATACGAAGTGGTTTATTTTTTTCAAATACTATGTTCCGCAATTTTTTATGAAACGCGGCTGAATTGTGACGTAAAATATCAACCGGAGAGAATTCGTTATTATAAGTGCGACATATTTTACGTATTGGAGAGCGTAATCCCGCATTTGTGTATGATCGCGGTACATGAAATAATGATAGTGATTAATTATTTTAAATAATGATAGTTGGAATGTAAACGGCTCCTAATATAATTTTCTTATTGTATAAAGTAATTGTAACGAAAATTTCTTCAACACAAGCATTTTCCCAATTTGAAAACCTGTTTGACATATTATTATTACGAATAGCCACTAACACACCTTCACCATCTTTTTTCATTGTTTGATGCAAATCTCCATCGCATCTATATATTTGATACCCTTCGTATATTAATTCTGAACTATGTATACCCGGTTGCAGCCAGGTTTCAGTAAAAATTATGACGTCATAATCTTGTGACATATTATTAACTCGGAAATTACTCAATTTTGATTTAAGACCACCGCAGTTTTGATAATAAATAATTAGGCTATTTATAGTCATTATATATACAAAAATAATTACTTTTAATATTTAACTTCCTTACACATTCACTTCACCCATTACAACAAATATGCAAACAAACATCTGACACAAAAAATGAAAGATAACTGCTCAAATGGCGATTTCGAAGTATATAGTATAAAATGTAAATAAAATAAAAAACAATGAACAAGACTATAAAGTTAACATGCTTAATTACCCTATGTGAGTTAAATTATACAAGTATATTTTAATTTATAAACCATATATGAAACATGCACATAATAACAAAATAATTCCTTATCTGCTACATAAAGTGTAAACGATTTAAGGTCAAGAACATTATTCTTGTGTAAAATGCTTCGAATAAAGAAAAAGAACTTCGCTTTAAGAAATATCTTACATACTGACTGCAATGTATCGCAAGGATATGATTAGTTACAATTATTACCTCACATTTAATATATCGACATAGATAAAAGAAATTATAGTACAAACATAGAAACACATACCACAAACATAAACAAAATTATTGTGTAAGAATAGCAGTAAACAAAATTGTTTAGAAATAATACAATTATTGTAACATATTTTTTTTTGTGTTAAAAAAGTTTTTTTTTGGGTCGATTTCTTAAAATCAAGCGGTGCTGTTATTAGAAACGCGAATAAAGAACAAAGGTGAATTAAGTTCTGCTAATTCACTATGTATATATATATTTTAGCGGTGTAGTGCATTTTATTTAACACACCTATGAATATGATAAGTTTTCTAAATTTATTTACATACTCCATGATTGATAACATAATTATTAAGCGAATTATGTTATCAATCATCAAAAAGCGAGCCGACGTAGAATGTATACATATGCCAGATAAAAAAGATTTACCCTAAGGAAGTGACCCATAATTACATATATAAAAACCATCACAACTTACTGACGTCATAGTAAATGGGAAAAGGAGGAACACTTCTAATGTATACTAAGATAAATACATATGTATGTTAGGGATAATTCTCTTCCAGCCAAATCTATACTCGTCTTTTCTCCGTGTAATATATAGGCTAATATATTCTGACGGATTATTCTCATTTCACTAAGCATGACTTATAAGGTTTATCATGAAATATATAATGATATTCTGAGAAACACATAATTTCTTTTAAAGCATTTTTTTTTCAGTGTATTCTTTGTGTGATACTTCATACTATTCTTACGTAACATTGTAGAAAATGTAATATTTAGAAGTATGAGTAAAAATATTGTTTAATAATTCAATGTTGAATTATTGATAAAAATGTTATAATACGAAAACAATGAACAAAAGTGACAAATTTTTTCGTTAACATAGGTTACGATAAATTGTTTATAAATATGAAAGTTACTCAGCACGGATTTGAATGTTGATCTACCTTTTTCAATAGTAAATATTTCTTGTAATAATAAGAAAACTCCTGTTAGAATTTTAAACACAATTTAATTAGTAATTTCCGATCTACATTTCAATTTCATATTATCTGTTCAATATGTGTAGATAACGAGTATGATATTCAAAAAGTTTGGCTATTCCATTTTTTTTTGGTACGAATACGATATATATATTTGATATCAAAAGCATAAATTAACCCTAATGCCTCTTTTTTATTGACTGAAATTATATTAATTATCTATTTAATTTGTTCGAAACAATGGTAAACCAAGAAAAACAAAAAAGGAGATAATAGTTTCAAAACATGTTTTTATCATGTATTTCTGGCACTACAGGCAAAATTTTATTACCTGAATACATGTTTTTATATACTCTATCATTATTTTAACTATGAACAACACTTCTGGAAATAAATATTACTGTCATTGACTAACACAAATAAAGTTGATGCTAATAAAATGAGAGCGTCTTGTTTTTTTCTTTCTTCGTGGTTTAGACCTCGTAAAGCATATGAAAATATGATTATTTTTTTTGTCTAGATAATTAGTGTTAAAATGTTATAATCATAACTATACTATGAATATTTTAATATTGATCCAGCAAAAAGTGATACTTTTAATAATTTGACAACTAAAAATACTTTAGAGACGTTAGTTGCGATCCATCGTCACATTCATAGAAGTATTTAATTGTTGGCAATTTTGCGATCTGAATTTCATTAGTAGCATTGTATAACATGCTTCGTCTTTAGTAGTCACAATATATATTTATACTTTGTATGTGATACTTGCAAAAGATTGATATATTCCTATAATTATAGGAAGATCTCGTAAGATTAAAATTTGTATAAGAAAAGACAATTTAATTCTGTCAACCGACTGCCACAACGTCATATATCTAACCACAGATTTGAAGCTAAAGTTACATTTATGTATATTTGAATATAATATAATCTTAGAACCATTGAAAAGTTTTCAATTATAATTACATACAATTATTCAATTTTTTATCAAACTTCGTCTCATTTAACACACAAGTATTTATTTTTACTAGATAATGACAGATAATGTGATTTGATCGGCTTATTAACACGTCGAGCTTAAGAGGCTTGAGATAAATCTCTCTCAATTTGATTGCCAGATAAAAGATTTTGTTTTTTAATCTTTTGTACTAAACAAAGTCTTATGCTTAGAAGGATTAACCGTTTCTTTTACATTTTTATCGTATTAAATTCATATTTTTATTACATTCATGTATTTAATGTTTTCGTCGCCATCCCTATTTTGATTTGCAGCTGTATAACGAGACTGTCCTCTCAGTATGAGATTTAATTAAATTATTTGAATGGATATGACGCTTCCGCCGCCCCGTAGTCGAGTATGCAGGATATATCAATTGACGCTAAAAACAATATAATCTTTTCATAATATCTATGTTTGATTCTTTCTATTCTATCTACGTCTCACTATAACTGAAACTATATACATTTACAAACTCGGATAGTAAACTAAGTAAACATAACATGTAAACGATACGTTAATAGCAATATAAGTGGTTTCATTATAATTTCCAACATCGTATTTAAATACGAGGAAAATGCAAAGCGATACTTTAAAAAATGACAGAAAAAACAGCAACAAAAATCATAAATTAAGGGACCTTGAACCAGAGCTGTTATTCACTTGAAATTTGTTAACAAGCGGTTATGCGTAGTTAATGAAATAAAATATTGACACTTAAAAGTAATTTACTTACATAAGTGTGTGTGGCTAAAACAGGTGGCAATGATATATATGTTCAATTGTTTTTATAACGGCAACACTAAGTTCACAGTCACTCGCGCTGTGATATGTAAAGACTGAGAGCGATTTGAATCCCCCAAAGTCTCTAAGTAGACTGAACAAGTCCACCGCCAGCTTGGACGGAGTTGCCATGCGAAGCTTTATAGCTCCCGGGTTGCATAAAATATTCTGCAATCATATTGACCTTGACTCCTCTAAATGTGACTATGTCATTTCATGAAAATGTATATTTTTCTATGACTGCTTGTAAAATGATAAGTAATATAAAAAATAAATATACCTTTACATACATTCGGCGTGGTTTTGTATGAATACCTTTACGATCCGTTTCTATTGAAATGCAATTCATAAACGCAGACTTTTTTTAAAAGAATTGTATCCTATAACACAAGCAAAAAAGAAATGCATTTTAATTTTGAATATCCCCTTATTAAAATTTCTTATAAATATAATTTTGTTCTAACAAGTTTAATTGATAGAGTAAACTGTTTAAACTGTAAACTATGTATTTGAAATAATAATGCATACTTTCTGGGTAAATCCACAACACTGGTATCCCTTTGTGTAGATGATCACTCCTCCCGACTCCCGTTTCCCGGCCACCCTGTACGTTGACTGCCCAACAATGTTTCACCTCACAGAGTTCCTAAAGCAATGTACATTTTACATTGCTGCTTTAAATTGGTTAACTTAGACAGTCTATGATATAAAGAGGCGATGTTATTGGAAAACGTGTTATTTGTCTTAGAATCGATATATTACATATTCACAGTTTCCGTAAAGCAACACCTTGAATACGATAAAATAATTACAAATCGCAGAATGAGATGGCTCTTATATCTAGGTACGTTTTCAAATAAGCACGGAATGAGAACTTTCTCGCAAAACTTTGATTGCAATTAGCATTTAGCTCTGCAGTAAACAAAGTCTTGTAAAGTAATTAATTTTTTTTGAATTAGCTAGATTACATCATTAAAACCAATTGATTATTTCTCATTGGAATGCAGAGTACCTAAATTAAAAGATATCATTGTTTTTAATTACTTTTGTATGAAATTTATTTATTTAATTAGTAATTGTTTGTTATTTTAAAGGGGTTGAAACTTGAAGTGAAAAAAAACAAACATTTTTTATGTAAGACTTTCATATTAATGAATTATATTTTAAAACACAAGTTGTTATTCTTTCTATATATTTTAATGTATATCAGTAATTGTTCTTCATTGTGTTTGTATCTTATCGTTTACAGCAGTTTGAGTACTTATTTAATAAAAAAACAACTTTCTTTACATCAAACCCAGACGGAACCATCAAAAGTAATTTCTACAGCGACAAATTGGCAACGTTATTTACGCTGTGTAAGTTCATAGAATTTTGTGGTTACATTTGCGATTTGATTGCAATCAACAGGCAACACCCTTTTTTCCTGACGAGAAATACATTAGCAAAATACATAATAACGAATCTAGCAATAACAAAACTTTTATTAAATCACTATTTCTGTATAGAGCGTCTTTTAAAAGTCTCATTCTTCTAAAATATTTAAGCAAAATAGTTAAAATTAATTACGAATTAAGAAAAGACAGGCTAAAGTCAACTGAAATAAGAAGTGTAAATTACTTACATTGAGCTCGTCTCCACGCTTTAACTAAACTGCAAGTTAACAGCGATAGTAAATTCTGGAATGGCATAATAAATTTTATGCTTATTCACAAACTTGTTAGAAGTAATTATTAAATAAAAAAAGGTTGCTATTTGATAGTGTAGCATCAGATATGTATGTTTAAAGATATATGGAAATTCTGCTAGTTGCTACTCTTGTCAAGGACTGCATACAATTTAAAGTTTAACCAACAATGGCTGAAGAATAACTGAATTTTGTTGTGACCTTTACCATTTTAGAGTTATTTAGTTACGTGTAGAGTAACTGGCATGAAATAATATATATTTTTAAATCAATTACAAGTTAATAATGATAATGACTAGTTTAACAATTTCCCTTAAACAAAATTGTGACATAAACATCCCATTGCCATCGTTTCTGCCATAAATGAATGTAATGGCTTTGTATAATGAATAAATAAAAAGGAACCGTTTGTCCTAAATTAGTGGTAATGTCGTTTTTGTTACCCGAGCCCCTAATTACAGGCACCGGTGTTATGAAATATTTTTCCTGTGAAATATAAAATAAAAACTCTGTGATTATTGATAATAATATGAAACAGTGTATCTTATATTAAGGTAAAACTTTGAAAGGTAATTTGCATGATTTTTTTTTATTTCTGCGTTGGCTTTTGCACAGCGAGTTTGTATGAAAATTTATGGTAATCTGGCTTACATGACAATTGTTATTTAAAACATGTGAACCAGGTTTTAAGTATTTAATGAAAAAAAAAAATTAATTTCATATACATAAACATCTCTTATATGAGCCATTTCTTATTCATTTAAATTCGTGATGATCTCATGCATATGAATTCTGAAACAGTTGATGTGAGCATGCGGATGCGAAATTTCATTAGTGACGAAGAATTTACTAGTCTGCTTGCGTTTTTTGTTCAATTTAATAAAATAACAAACAAGTGCTACATATAAAAGTCAAGAACAAAAATATTAATTACAATAGTTTTAAAAGTAGCTCCTTATAAAAGTATTTTGAACGTAATTTTTTCACTATAATAAATTTATGGACTAAAAGTATGAATCACTCTTTTGCATGCAATTCAAAATACTATGGAGTATAATTTAGTATTAACAAAAAACTTTAAAAGAATATTGTTATTGAATCTCTTTTTTACCAATACTAAATTCAAACGTTGTTTTTGTCTCCTAAAAATAAGAAATATCTCCTTAATTCAGAAAGTGAACATTATTTGTAAATCGACAACATTTAAAAAGCTGCTTGTGAATCTAATGCAAACTTAATTTTTTAATGAATTTTCAGATTTATTTCTAAAACTATCATCGGGGTATTGAAATACGTACAAAATTGTAGCTACGTAATTATTAATCTTTTTAAATTTCTCTTGACATTAAAATATAAGGAAGTCAACTTAAGATATACAAAGCTACAAACAAATTAGTTTAATAAAAAGGCTGAGACAATATAAATGTGACGAATCACGCCATGTTCAGCCAATAACAAAAGGAACTTCTCTAAAGGCTCATCCAGTTTTTAAGTAATCCTTTGAAATAGATAAGCTGCAGAAGAAAAATTTCTAAAATCACTTATTAGAAATTGTAAATCATTTAATTTTAATTTTAGAAAACATTTTACAATATATAACTTTGATTATGAATTGTAATGGAAGATTTGCTAATAACTATTTTACGATTGGTTAAACTTTATATAGTCAAAATAATAAATAAATATTCACAATCTAAAAATTAATTATTTCTTCCTAGTTAAAACTTTGTTTTATATTATCCATAAGGCAGATATTATTATTATTAAAATTTTTATGACACAACATATAATACAATAAGCATTTTATATTATTTTACACAATACATAGAACAAATATTTTGAGTCGTTACATGAGATGTAAAAAGTTGATATAGTTTTGCAATATGCATCATTTCTTTGAAAAATAAAAATGTTTAAATAATAATTTAGAAACGCTCAGATTACACGGGGTCTCTGGAGAGTGATGTGCTATACATGGTTCCATAATAAGAGCAACGAGTTATCCTCTCCTTATCAGCATCAATACCTGCTACAAGTGGCGGACCCCAGACTAAGATTTCACAACACCCTTTGAGAAATAGTGACTAACACATGGGAGACAGTGGGTCCGGTCGTCATTGCTATCAATCGGATGTCAAACGTGAAACCATTGTACTATCTGCCCAAGAAATGTAATGAAAAGTTACACGAAGACGTATCTGAATGTACATATATGACCCGGCTACCTCATGGCACCTTGTCGTCTCCCGATTGCATGGTGTGAAATGCGCTATTGGCCACACTGTCGTGACTCACCAGGCTCAATGTGGACAGAGTGCTACTTGTGTACCCAACAACTGCTTATCAATTACTTGGTAAGAAGATGAAAATGGAAACCGGGAATATTTGAGAACTACCATGGGCAGGAAAAAGAAAGACACGAAATTTTCAGAATACCCCGAAAACTTCATTGGCTTCATTTTTATTACCTTGAGTAACAAAAAAGTAAAAAATAAAGTTATTTTTAAGAAAAGGCCGACGTATCTTTACGATAAGCTGGACTGGGTTAGAGACGTGTAGCAGAGATGTACCCGTAGGAGAGAAGCAAATAAATTAGTGGTACCAGCTCACAGAT
>DVQO01000079.1:0-34430 GCA_018231785.1 Danaus gilippus
AAGTGTTTTATTATTTAATGGAAACTCTTATGAGAGGAACTAGCGCCTAATATTATAACCCATCCTCATCTAAATGTTACTTTTGAATATTATAAATACTATACAAGAGTTAGACTGGGGTTTCTGTTACGAGTTGTGGAGCAGCAGGTAAGCATCTAAGTGGAAGTGCTGCCCAAATAATTTCTAACTTTTCAAAATCATCTTCGGATGTCACTTTGGGTATCACCTTTGCTTCACTTAACTATTTGTGTATTAAAAAAAATGTTTTCCTTTCCAGCTTATGATCGTAATGACGTACGTTCCTGACAACATATTACCTTCAAAACACCTTGACCAGATAGGTATTTGAATATTTTTTTCTATTTTTAGATGATTGTGTTGAATTACAACTTTGTTATTATCAAGTAGTAAATGAATTAAGTAGCAAGTATTTAGTAACGTATTACATGATTTTTCAACAACGAATTCAAAACAGCATCCAACAACGAGTTCGAAACAATTACATAATTTCGAATTTTATTATATTATATAATAAGACATTTAAATTATTCAATATCTTGACTTGAAATTTAATTTTATCAACATATTCGAGCTTAATTCCAAAAATCCGGCAAGTAGTTATTTCAAATCAAATCAGTGTTGTTTCAAACTTTATGGTTTTGGCGTTACCAATGCATTCAGGATCATTAAGAATCAAATCAAATCGTCAATCAAGAAAAGCATTTTAGAATTTCTGATTTCCTCTTTATTTTAAATTTATAAATGTGCAAAGTCCTTATTATAAATTAATTTAATAAGAATTCTTAAGGAATTTTATTCTAATGTATTTACAATATGAATCTAATTTTGGCGCCATTTTAAATTGTAAGGATGATAACTGACAACATAATATGAGCAAAAAAGAATCTACTACCTACTTTTATTACTTTAATGTGTTATAAAAGTATTGAAATTTACAAATTACTATAACAAAAAACTATATACAATTTTTAAATGCTTTTCTAATACAATTTTTCGTATCATCAATTTATACTTAAAATTTAAAGACGTTAAACGTCAGTCTTACGTTTATTGATTCTCCTTTTTGTCAACAGTACAGGAGTTTTACACAAATAATAATATTCTACCGCCCTAATCTATCCTCATTATGATGTAGACTGTGTTAATATTCATCCTATAATGTGGAGTGTTTGTTATAGTTGTGCTCAGCTCTTGTTGTAAATATTTGGTAATAGGCTAGGAACAATCGGTAATTATATCGAAAAAAACTAGTCCATATATTTCGTATTATTTCTAAATATATTTCACACAAAAAATCGTATTCTTTTAGACATGCCTAAATTTTATAGTGAGTTAAGTTGAAGGTGTAAAAGTAAGCTCATTTTGAAATATGATATTTGTGGAATATACTGTTCACATTTTCTCAATGGAGGCCGTAAATTTAAGATTTTATTAAAATAAATAATATTAGATTTTAACTTTACACGTTACTAGAAAAACGTTTCATCTCTTAATAGTTGTAAAAATGAATGATGATATAAATGATTATCTGCCATCTTTATTGAATCCAAGAGCTATCAAGAGAAACAGTGCTTTATCACAAACTCAGGTAAAAAACTTGTATAAATTACCATTCCTCCTATAATAATCAGATTTCAATATGGATTTTATTAACTTATTATTTTCAAACATATTATATTCAAAAAATATAAAATTTTATAAATGTAGCAATTAATTTCTCGATATATAGAAGATTAATTTCCTATGCATATATTTCAAATAATTATGTATATAGTAATTCTTTATTTCCCAAGCAAAAAGAGACCACCACAAATATATTTCACTTGTTATCAAAAAAATAAACAAAATATTATTATATACTTGGGTCTGAGAATTTTTCAATTATTATCATAAATTTTTTCTCCCATTGAAGGTAACAAGCTTACTGTAAATTCACATAATATTCTACCGTTAAATTCCCTTTAAATTTAAGCCACAAATATCAATATAAGTAGAGAATTCTTTATCTTGTTCATGTTTAATAAAATGAAAAAAAGACACACAAAAATGTGAATGTGGTTTTTTTCAATTACAGGTTTCTTTGTCGCTACAAACAGGTAAAATTAAATTAAATCAACCACTAGGTGAGGTAAGTATTTAGTATATTAAGAAAATAAAATACAAGTGTAATTATGTTTTTGGATACTAAAATGTTACCTTTATACTGTTACTACATTGTAAAATCTGTCTCATTCATCACATAGAAGGTTAAATATATTTTTCAGGTTTCCCGATTTGAAGAGACAACTACATCTGAGCCAGCTCCCACTACCATGGAAGATGTATCAAGTATTACATGTAAAGATAATAGCCAATTAGGAATTACTCCTATCGCTGAACTTAATAATGACAGACCTGTCTCACTCAATTTTAACAATATAAACATAGATGTTCCTAAACCTAACACCAATGACAATGATAATGACAATAATCACAATTCTTTGATACTATTATTGTTACAAGAACCCAGTATGTGTAGTGATACAACTCTTCTGTATGAAGAAAATAAAATTCCCATCGCTTCAACATCGTCTGTTGGCAATTTTAACAATACAATTGTCAATTCGAATAATAATATGGAAATTGCTGATGATTGCAAAGAAGAAAATGAAGCTATGGATAATGTTGATTGTGTTAATGCTGAAAGCTGTCAAAAATATGACGAGTCAACTTTAGATATGAACACTTTGACTCCTAAGCTCAAGCCATCAAAGAGAAAGTCTGTTTCTGCCAACTTAGAAATTAAAAAACAAAAGTTGACACATACAGATGATGGAGAAGAGAAATTAAACGTTCTTATTTTAAACGCAAACGCCATTGAGAAACTATCCCCTGTCATTATACAACCACAAAATTATAAATTAGTGAAACGAAAAATTCGTGATAGAAGTATATTGAAAAACAAAGTTTGCAAATCGGTGTGTGATACATATAATGGGAAAAGTGTTAGTGGCAATTCAAAACAGAAACCAATAGATAGTTATTTCAATTGTACTTACCATCTGAGGTCTTATACTAAGAGATTAAAGGATAATGTTGACTCAGTTAATCACGCACTAGCCGTGGTGAGTGATGACGCTCAGGAAATGAGCAAAAATTTGGGTATAGCCGACCTCAAATGCGATATAGGCCGGTCGTTAAAAGAGCGTAAAAATGACAAATTACCAAAGCTATTGCCGTATTCAGCACCAGCTAAGCGGGATATCAAGGCGTCCATGTCGGAGGCGCCTAGCGGTTTGTCGCCGAGAAATAGACAGGATAGCCTAGGCTCCCACTCGCCGAATAAAACAGCTGACTCCATTCAGCTCGGTCTGGGATTGAAGACGAAGTCAAATAAAACAAGCGTCAATCGAAACATTCCACATTATAAAATTGTCGCAGGTAAAGAAGTTTCATTGGAGTTTACCAAATGTTGTGTTCTGTAGAAGCTATTGTATGTTATATAAAATTATCTTTAGAGTTTAAATCGTTTCGTTGATAATTAATACTAATTGAAGAACTTACACCAGGGACGCATTTTGCCGTCGATGCATTCTCATACGGCGATATACCCAACGTCAAGCATTACTTCCTGACGCATTTTCATTCCGACCATTATTCCGGTTTAAAGAAGAATTTCAACAAATTGATTTTCTGCTCACAAATAACAGGTATGTTTATTGTGTTTTAAATAAATTTAATATTTGATTGACCAAATTTATGACTTCTGTTTGTTATTTCAGCGGATTTGTGCATTTCGCGTTTGGGCGTTAATTTGAAATGCTTCCACGTTATAAACGTCGATGAAACAATAAAAATTGATGGTGTGGAGGTCACAGCCGTTGACGCTAATCAGTAAGTGCACCAGAATATTGAATCTATCATTAATTAGCCATAATGGACTGAACTACCAATCAAAGTTTACATGAACTTTGAAGACATTCATTTATTTCTTGCGTAGGTATGTAAGTAATATTGACAGTCAGAAAATTGCATAAATAATTCAGTGATTTCATCAAATTTTCATCAACGTGGTTTCCAAAACATAAGGCTAATTTGTTTCCAGCTGCCCTGGTGCTTTGATGTTGGTATTCACTTTGCCAAATGGTAAGACACTTCTTCATACTGGGGATTTTAGGGCCTGTCCTCCTATGGAGTCATATCCTGTTTTTTGGAACAAAGATATACACACAATATATCTTGATACAACGTGAGTTTTTTTGTTCAAATCTTATATAAACTGTGACAGTTTTTAAACAAAAAAGTACCAATCCTCAAGAACATTTTGTCAATAATCATTTGTTTTTTATATAGCTATTGCAATCCTCGCTATGATTTTCCAACTCAAGATCAAAGCTTGGAGATGGCTCTGTATATCCTGAGGCAGAAGAAAGTTAGCTTAGAGAAGGCCGGGAAGCAGTTTTCATCTGTACTCATTGTGTGTGGAACTTACACCATTGGTATGTAATAGATGTGTTTATAGAATTAAACCTGATGGATCACATTTGAATCTTATTACTAGTCCTAATACTTTGTCTGATCTCTTAATAACTAACTGTGAAATATTCATTTTATTATGTATAAGACAAAAAACCAGCAGAATGATGTTAGTTACAATTATCTTATAATTATTTTATCATCATTATCATTTAAAT
Organism: Danaus gilippus; assembly: GCA_018231785.1. Classification (NCBI taxonomy): domain Eukaryota; kingdom Metazoa; phylum Arthropoda; class Insecta; order Lepidoptera; family Nymphalidae; genus Danaus; species Danaus gilippus. The sequence continues at coordinate 4,695 of DVQO01000079.1, forward strand.
TTCTTATCAAACTCCTTGTGGGCCCTTGCATATATAATGTATGTATTACAAAATTCATCAATCATAATAAAATAGGCTGAAATCCTTATACATTATTCTATAGGGTTTGATTTGATCCAGGTAAGGAGAAGTTCTTCCTTGGTCTGGCTCGTCGCGTGGGTTGTTCTGTGTGGGCGTGTCCGGAAAAGGACCGCGTGCTGCAGGCGGTGGAGGGTCGCAGCTTCAATCACTCGCAACCAGCCAGCTGTCAGCTGCATGTTGTACCCATGAGGGATCTCGTGCATGAGGTGATGTATGAACAATTAAACAGATGTATCATATTCATAGTGTGATTGGAACTTAGTCCACTAGTATGTGAATTTAAAGTTTTCTACCAGATTTTATTTGATCTGACCTCTAATTTATTCTCTTAATATACACAGCATGACAATTTATTTTTTCTACCAGATTCTATTTGATCTGACTTCTGACTGTTTCTCTTAAACTACACAGTATTAGAAATTATTTTTTCTACCAGATTCTATTTGATCCTAATTTTGCTCTGCCCATACTTAAATAGACCAGTGAAAAAGCAATGACATTAATGTAAATTTGAAATTTACAGAAATTACAGACATATCTGGAAAGCCTGAAGGGATCGTTTAGCGAAGTTGTTGCTTTCAAACCCAGCGGCTGGGAGAATGGTAGAAATTCATCAGTGCAAAAGGACTCTGTTACAATACATGGTATGCCATTTTAATATTTTAATTAAAGACACTATAAATTATTGTTATATGTTAAATGAGAATTCCTTTTGCAAGTAATAATTATTATATTACTTGTTGTTTAAGCAAATTAGAACTGTTAATAGGCTTAGATATTGAAATTAATAGATGAAAATCTTTTCATTTCAGGTATACCATACAGTGAACATTCTAGTTTTTCAGAAATGATTAGATTTGTAAAATTCCTTAAGCCAAAACAAGTTGTACCCATAGTTGATATTTCTGGTGGGATTAAAACTGTGCAGGTAAATATTTTTTTTACTCTTTAAAATTACTTAATACTAAAATTTTATACTGTGGTCTAATGCTAACTTTTAATAATTTTGGTCAGAGATGTGGAAATACCGCATCATTATGAAGTTGTATTGCACATAAGTCAATAATCATATATTTTAATGGCTTATACTTTTGTTATATTTTGCAGAAGTTTTTTCCCTGCCCATTGGTTAATAGAGATGATATGCAGTGTCAAAGTCGGGTTACAGACTACTTCACACATGGCTGATCTACCTGATTATTAATGGTATATTGGAAATAGTAAAAGAAATGGTTTCAGTTTTCCTATATGACTTTAGTATTATACCTTGTATAGACAACACTTGATTACAGTCCACATGACTTCTAATGCTATAAATGTATCTAGACATAATCAATAAGAAAGTGTGTGAATTATCATATGTTCTTGTACTTTTCCTTGTCTGAAATCAATAAAATGCTTGTATACAAAGTCTGGTCTACTCTCAGAATATGTATGTGGAAAATTTCATATGTAACAGATTTTTTAGAAGCCAAATATGTTTTTATTTAAACAATAATTGTTTGTATGTATTAAGTATGTTTCTCATTAGTTGTGATTACAAAGCTTAGTAAATTGGACAGGATAGTTTAATTAGACTAATTTTCTCAAGTACATAAGATCTAACTGTTCTATGTCAAATTAGAAAAATTGAGTTGTATTGATTGTATAATGTATAAGCAAAATTGGAAACCATTGTATCAGTAGCTGTTGTAACAGAATCTTTATTTCAGATACCATTTGGTATAAATGTGACAGCAGCCATAACCAAAGTTCCGACTGTGATGTTTTTTGATATAACTGTAGAGTTATTTATGATTTGTTACTATGTATTGAATTAAACAATATTGCGCCTATCTGTGCATATATTGTTTATGTATTGACAAGCTGTTATTTTTATTTATTTCTTTTTTTTATATATTAAAATGTGAAAATAAAAAGTATGATTGCATTTAATCTAGCCATTTATTCTTAAAATATTTAACATCTGAACTTTCAGCCATAAACTTTAGGGTTTTCCAGAGGGTTATCGCAATTCTTGTATCCTTTGCATGTCAGCATTTGGGACAGAGTTAATTTGTACCAGTGTTTTATAGATGGTAGAACTTTATCCACTATGTTATCCATTTCATACAAGTCTGTGCGCAAGTCATACATTTCTGTGAAATTCTGGAAAAATATATACATAGGTTAATTGACAGAAATTTTATACTATGAACCAGATGTTTACAATATTTTTAATACCATTTTATATACAATAACAGGAAATAATCTTATAAAATTTTAGTTATATTATAAATTATTACCTCAGTATCTGCAAAGCTGCAGTATTTCATGTTGAATCGTTGCGAAATGTGTCTCAAACATGCGAATGTATTGTTCTTAGCGTCCTGGCACTTGCAATCGTATTGGGGATAACATTGCTGAAAGAAAATGTACAGTATAATTAAAATCAAATAACAAAAGATAAAGCTTAGCTATGCGAATTTAGGTTTAATAATATGCGTGACAATTTTTGATTGAATAAGCTTTGCTAACTACTTCTCAAGTCAGTTTCGTTGATGAAATATAAAATATTTAAACCGAAAAAATATAATAAGCTCCTAAATGTAACTTCAGGCGAAGTTGTTAATTTTTATACATGTCAAAGTTACTCCTGGATTCTCCTCCATTCTACACGACACTGGTAGAATATACTGAGCACGTGTTTGCACAGATGAAGGCCAATTTCAAAACATGAAATTACCATATAATTAAATATATACCTACCGCTAGATGTTCGCTGTCATATTTCCAAGGGCAGCTTGGATCTACTGAGTCGTCTCTGCCTTCTCCGTAGTATTCTACCAGCATGTATCTTTCTACGTCCTGAGCGATCGTTATCTGTCTTCCGTCCATAGTCCTTGGAGGTGATAAACCAGCTAACGCCATAATAGTCGGAGCTATGTCAATATTTAATACTGGCTGGCTGTCAGTGTAGTTCTTGGGGATGTTTGGTCCGCGTATGAGCAACGGGACTTTGACATCCGCCTCGTAGGGCTGCCGTTTATCGTACACTTGCGAGAATTGACCTGTGGGTTATTTTTAAAATGTTCAGAAATTTAAAAAATTACTGTATAGGATTTTGAGTAAATACTTTTTTTACTCTAAAAAGTGTTTAACATTATAAAAATTCATAAAGGAATATAATCAATTATTAATTATAAATTCAAGGTATAAGAATAGAGCAATCGGATATCTCACCAATATGATAACCATTATCCGATGTAAATATTAAATATGTGTTCTGCAGGAGGCCATTTGAGTCCAATGATTCAACCACATCAGCTACCATTTCGTCAACCGCCAATAAACTCTCCCACCTCGACCGATAAACTCTGTCTAATTCAGGCATTATTTTTTCAGGGAGAGGCGAAGGTGGCATTCTAATTAGCCAATGTTTGTTCTGAAACATGTAAAATTAAAGTTTAATTTTTTATCCGTGAAGTGAGTATCTATATTATATTCAACTGTCATATGAGAACATATATCTATTTATTTGTATTGCTTGTTATTACTTCCATAATAATATTATATAGTTATTATTAGCTCCTTACATCGTCAGCTATGTTAAAGTTCGGCGTCTTTAGTACTGTGGTGTTGTCGTAGAGGCCGCGGTGTCTCTCAGCTGGTGTCGCTGGCTGGTGGGGTGCGGGCGGCGCCAAAACCATCAGAAAAGGACGCGACTCAGTTTGATTTTCGATATAATTCAGACTTAGGTCACGCTATAAATAAAAAAATAATAAAAATGTCAAACCATGAACTTATTACGTCATCATGATTAAACGCTGATCACAATCAAGTTATATATTTTAAATCAAATTATACAATTTATTTAGTGTATATTTTGAACGCTCAACTTGTCATAAAACAATTAACAATTTGAATAATCTCGTAAACTCATGGCTGTCCCTCGTAAATAATTTTCTACTCACTATAATATCCGTAAGATATAGATCTGTTGAAAATGTTGGTACACCATTATTAGATATAGTGTAGTTGTAATACACAGAGTTCCCGACGAGTCCGTGCCACTCAGACCAGCCTGGAGGTACTTGTTCAGGACCGCCAGAAGCATGGACGCCGTACTGGAATTAATTTTATATACATATAACCTCTTTTAAGCAACCTCAAAGCAGATCTCAATTATCTACATTGATGTATATGTTTAAAATTCGTTGAAAAATATTTTTTTAATGCTGTAAACATTCAAAAAATAATTTAATTTAAAAAACCTTTTTAATTTTTAGTCTACGTTGCATGTTAATCATATTATTTTATTTAAAATCTTAAATGACTTCAATTATTCGTTTGGGTTTTAAACCGATATAAATGTATAGTACTAGAAAAATAAAAAGAATAATTTCCATTGTTCTCAGTCCTTGGTTATTAGCTGATAAAAATTAAGTATAAAATACAATTATACATATATTATAATTCACGTATGAATGGTTATTTATTATAAATAAACATGAACAAAATGATTACAATATTTTCGCATTTGACATTTCAAAAGAATTTGTTTGTCACATATTTTATGTGCCTCATAATAATTTTGCAAAACGTTATATATGACGCTTAATTTCAGCAATAACTCGTATTATTTAAATAGGATAACATATACCTAATAAACAAACAACCGGAGATTTGTCACTAAGGTTCCCCTTTAGACCGGTTCAATTACGTAATCGTATCGGAACACGAAAATTGCATACGAGACATCAATAGGGTTAAGGCCATCGCATGAGGCAACTGATACAAACAAAATCTGTGTGTTGAAATTTAAGCCTTGACGTACTACCATAAAGATGACTTTAAATTGTAAATTCGTTAGTAAAAATGGTAAAATGCAGTGTAATATGTATAGGACCTACTTTCTAGACGTTCTAGTTAAGTCATTGTCAACCTAATTACGGTTGGATTTTTAAAAGAAAATGAATTCGCGTTTGATGCTGTGCATAAAGTAGTCCTTAACTTTGTTAAGTGTAATATGTGTCAGCTTTTAACATTTTTAACTGCATAAACTTGTTTTTTAGTGTACAAAGATTTATGTGGATGCTATAAAAATTGTGGTATTGTACTAATTATCGACATAATTTACCATTATTATTCGCTTGCAATGTGTACGTAATAGCCGTTACAAATAAAATGACCTTTGATAAGAATTTTATCGTTTGTACGTAAATAAAGGAAACTTGTTACTGGCTTTCTATACACGAGAATTATTCACACATCATAAACTTTCTAGCTTTTATAAGTTTTCTAAAATTCCCGTTACTATACGCTCATTTGAATATTATAATTTAAATATAACTGAGTAAGAGATCCTCACTCAGCACTTTACTCACCTCGTTTAAATATTTTCCCGCGTAAAACGTATTGTATCCCGCGTCCTTTAGTGCAGTGGCGAAAGTGCGTTTTTCGAATTTTCTCCACACACGACTATAACAACCACCGCTGATGCTGTTATTCCACGTCATATGGTTGTGGACGTGAAGACCTGTTAGGAAACTGGCTCTACTTGGACAGCATATTGGTGAAGTAACGTACTGTGTGAAAATATTTATCGTTTTAGCAATTTTCACTTTGACATGATTAACATTCAAAAATCTGTGCACTTTTAAATTTTTGGGTCAACACAAATAAATATAGACCCGTTATTGACATCGAAAGTATAATTGTCAGTTTTAGAAACTAATGAAAAAAGGCTGTTTACATTACTTTCGTTCATTATTTTATTTTAAACAAAAACATTATTCTTAGTATTAACAAATTAGGTGACGAAACTTACAGAGTTCGTAAACGTGGTTCCTTCGTTTCCGATGAAACGTTTGACACTTTGCATTGGTTTCTGAAAATAACACACAAATAAAACGACCATTTCTATTTCTCAGTAAATCATTTATTACGTCACATTCTACTAACCATACCGTCCAAAACTACATCTTGATCGTCTGTTAGAATCACTACGAAATTAGGTTTATCCTGACACGCACTAAACGGAGCAAATAATAACGCGAGTAATATATAACTATACATTTTCACGGGCTATTAATAGAAAATAATAAATTATTGCGGGACGGCGGGCATCAGTTCTAGACCGGAGCAGTTGCTAGCGATAACAACGCCTACTGAGAAGAAGCCAACACTCTTCACAACCGACCTGAAAGATAATGACAGATCAATAAACTTATAAAATAAACAGAGCAACTAACGCACTGTATTTTGGTTATAATTCAGATTGAGATAAATATGTTTCTTATTTATATTTACTTATTCTTAATACACTTTTTAAAATTATTGGATGACATAAGTTAAAATTTAGGACATATAAAATAAGATTTACATATTTACAGAGATGCAAAAATGTTTTCAATATGACTGAACATTCTGTATTTAATAGTCTGTTTATAATTTAGTCACACATACATATTGATAATATTTAAGAAAAAAAAATTATTCAAAAAATGGCATTGTTCTTAAAAGAAATTTATAATTTTTTTTCATACAAAAAATCTATAGGTTCCTTTATTCTTTGAATTCTATACAATGGGGGATTAAAACTACCTTTCAAGTGATTTATTTTCATATATTAAAAAAAAATTGTATAAAGACTGGAAGCAAAAAAAAAACTATGAGTGAAATTTAATATTATGCAAGCTAGGTACATGTTTGAAAGTGTCTATTATCAACATGTAGTAATACAGTTATTGTGTCTTATCCATAACAAAGCATACATTATAAGATATTTAATACTTGTAATATATAAACTTAAGTATAATATCACATCAAGATTCTAAACTGACAAAGGTGGAACTATATAAATCATGGTTTATCATTTTATATGTTCTGCCAAACTTTTATATATAAAAAAGGTGTGCTAGTTACGATATTTTTAACTCAAGAATGGCTGGAAAAGTTTTGCTGATAATGGAAAGACAGCTTAGAACTACAAAAATGATATATGATACTTTTCAACCAATCAAAAAAAAAGTTAATAAAATCCAAAATTTTCTTATTTACTTCTTTTTTGCTTTTAAGGAGGAACAGAGATCTCGCAATGAGTTATATATTTCTAATTTTGAAACTAACCCAGACAAAGTCACAAGCAAAAACTAGTATATTACAAAAACTCCCATCATATCACACACTTAATTTTTAATAAGAAAAATATCATAAAATAGTGTTAATTATTATTTCTATGGATAGTTAAAAAAACATATATATATAGCAACATTTTTTTAATGTCACACTATTCTTGTAAATTACATAAAATTTTGGAAGTTTAATGTATAGAAATGGTATAAATAGGAGTATTATTTTCATCTGTATAAAAAACACCCTAACTGAATATTAGCTCATCACTGGAAGAATTAAAGTCTAGCTCAAGACCTTGAAATAAATAAATAGATACCAGATAATATGTAACATTATAAGAATTTATTTTATTTCAAAAAAGTTTTATTTACAGAACAAAAAATGATAGCTTCAGAATAACAATTTTTTTATTCCAATTAATAAATTTTTTTTGCAATGAATTACATATACAGCCGATATTCATGTATTTCATTTTAATAATGTAAAGAATGTAATTGAAATAATTTAATATGTAAATGTAACATTATCGATGAAGGTTAATTATGACAAACAGATTCTTTAACGGGAATTTTTTTAAAGATTGATATCATTTTATTGGTTCCAAATTTGGATTTTTATTATTTATATAAAGAATCTTATGTTATCTGTATACGTAGTGTTCTAATTTTATATGTTCGAATAACAAGTTCCATATTTTAGTCAACCCCTACTATACAAATATGAATGGTGTGGCTTTTCCATACATTAGACATAATATATAAAAAACAATAGAAAACATTCTACATCTAATAATATTTACGATGGACGTTCTTAACAAAACAAACTATTTAAAATAAAAGAAAATATTGATTTTCAAATATAATTATCCATATTGCAATCAAATTACATTAGGTATACAAATTTTAGGTTATGTACTCACCACTTAAAAGGATCATAGTAGAAATCTTTGACAAATGCAACGAAACCTTTGTTGGTCATTATATTAAAACAATATATACAAATTTAAGTACGAGGATTATTTTATAAATGAATGTTTAATTTCCGAGTACAACCTTTAATTTTTGGAATTGGCTACTGACACTTACAGATAACAGAATACTGATCATTTGACAATGAAAAAAAGAATCATCTCTACCCATAGACACTTTTTCCTAAAATCTTTTTAAAAAATACAATTCATCAATGAATAGATTCTGCTTTCCGACATTTCTGATTTGGAATAATAATATTTTGATATAAAAGTGATATTAAAATCAAATTAATATTAATATAAAGTAAAGGTTTCATAGATTCTAACTCTACAGCGACTCTACAAGGATTCTACTAATTCTATCTTATAAAACAGACAAATTTTAAAATAGAACAATATATACTTTTAATTATTTTTCGAAATTGTATTAACAATCCATTTTGTATAAGTGGATACTTTGGTGTAAACACCCGGATAGTATCTTATTCCGCATGCATGGCCAAATGAAACTAATCCTACTACAACTCCTTTATAGATCAATGGTCCGCCGGAATCACCGTAGCAGCCGTCAACACCGTCAATATCTGTTCGTCCTGCACACAACATGGAGTCGGTAATAATAGCTCCAATAGTTTTGTAACGTCTTTTACAATCTTCAAGATCTATGGTCAACATGGTCGTATATTGCAGTTGATTTGGCTGTGGACCGTCTCTCTGAAGAAAAAAAAAACATATAATATAATATAACATCTTTAGTATTACTATATCTATTTATTTATAAGGAACTTAACTCACCTCTGTAGCTCCCCAACCGACCAAGGTGCATATGGAGTTAGGCATAATTTCTGTACCCGGTTTTACAATTGTACCCTGTCTTACAGAGTTCCCAATAAGGAATTTTTTATTTACAACAATTACCGCAATATCGTTTATATACAAGTTCTTGTCAAAACCTTCGTGAGAAATTATTTTTTTTACACTGTGAAGTGTTCCACCGCCATTACGATAGGACGATCCTACTCGAATTTTCCAGTGTTGCGGTAAAGAATAACTGTAGTAAAATAAACATAAAAAAATGGATACATTATAATTTTATTTCATAAAACATCGAAGATTTATTTTATACCTTACCGGTTCTTAAATTTTCATGAATAAAAAAGTTTTTACTCACTTTCTGCTAGTTTCTCGATTGTATTGAAAGCAATGTGCGGTTGATATAACATGTCGTGAAGTAAGAACGACTCCTGCACAATGCTGCACATACTGCTGATTGCCCCACGCATCTAGCAGCATTTGAGCAAGTATAGGATACTGTTGGATTGTTGTTGGCGAACCATTGAGAACTCTGAAGAATTCATATTGGGAATTAACTGAAAATATATTTTGAACTTTATATTAATTTGTAATGTAATTAAGAAAACGCCACATATTTTAAACTATAAGCTAGTAACTAAGGAAAGTTATTCACAGGTACGAAAACTCATTTTATTAATTTAAAAAAATGTGTATAGAAATAGTAAAACTTAAAATATATTACATTAATAGCTTGTGAACAATTCAAATTTAAAAATAATTGATAAACTTGCCTTCTATGATCAACAGAAATGAAAGGAAATTCCTCAACAACGAGATATACATTTTTGCAGTACTTTAGATAGACACAGTCCGCACTCCTTCTTTGTACTGATGAATGAATTTATTTTACTTTCTTGATACTACAGAGCGTAAAGCTTCATTACTGTTAACGAGAAACTGAAGTATTTCATAGTGTGCTTGAAGTGTTTTGATATTTGGTTATTATTTAATAAAGTTGTTTACATACCTTTAACTTTCACAAATTCATATATATCAAATGTTAATGAATAAAATAAAATAAATATTAATATAATTTATGTCGTTTATGAATGTATGAGAACATGATTTCACACTTGCAAACCTGTGGTTACGTCTCAAAACATATAAACCGGAGTACAATCTCTAAGTGAAATAAAAGTATGAACATCAATCATGTCATTAAGTGGTTTGAAACTTAGACTAGGTACTTATAATAATGATATTTTAATGCCACGTTAAATCTTTCTAGGCTTATTGTTATCCGGAAAAAAACAACAAACTCGTCCAAAATGTTTCACTACCTTCTTGTATACTTTTTTGTCAGAAAATATTTCTCTGACTCATTTTAATGGGACTGTAAAAATATAAGTATTTTTGTTTGACAAAGGTTTGGATAAACCATTTAACCGTATTAAATATAATAGAGTCCGAAGTTTTGTGAATAAAATAAATATTCGTACAAAATCCTTTTTCATATAATTTCTCTCTTGTAAATTTTTATCATGTACCCGAAGGTAGTTAGTGTTAGTTTTGCATCGTCAATTTAAACAGACAGTTTCGTCGTATTTATTTACAGATATGTACTTGTAAATAATCTTATTGACGTGGATACATAAGATTGAAAAGAATACCTTTTAAGAGCTTCCTTTGAAGGTGTAAGCTCGTAAGGAGAGTGCTGATACATTATATCCTTTTAAACTTCAATAAATGTTACACATGCGAACAAAGGAACGTAATTAAGATCCTAGAAAAATAGCGCCAAGAAAATGATTAAAAACTATTCTTCACATAGTGTGTATTAACGTTGTGTTTTGTCCTGGCTTTTACAATTAAAAAGGAATGTTTTTGTTATTAAATAATAACAAGCTAATTCATGTTTATTGTATTATAACAATATTTTCATCGATATATTACATACTTATTTCTAGATACCTATTTGTGAATAATTCGTCAAGGTCGACAAAAAAAGTTTAACTTAAATTTTCATTTAGCACAAAAGCTACATACAAGATTTCATTAGAATCGATTACTTACATTTTGCTTGATTCATAAGAAATACACGAATATAAACTTAGAATAAGAGTTGCAACATATGCGGGATAAGTTTTCTTTTCTGACCTTCGTAAACATAAGAAGCTAGCTGATTTTAGATAGCTTTCAACTGTTTGAAGTTATGAACCGATCTTGATAAGTCTCCTTAATACAACTTTCTTGTAAAATCAGCTCTTAGTACTACTAAGAAATTAAACATTGGATACACATTCTAACAATTTTGTATTATTTTTAACGTTTTAAATATTTACTGTTAGATTTATATAAATAATATAGGATTAATTTTACCAAACTGATCCTGGGTATACACACGCCATTCAAGGCTTCATGAATATAATAACTCTAGAAATAAACTATTTTTAATGAAATATTAGGTATACAATATAAATCGATATTATTATTATTATAAATTAGTAGTACATATTGTTACATAAAATAGATAGGTACACCCATTTGTGTACAGATTGTGTTGCGTTATTTCGAGGATAATTATTAATTACTCTATTATAATATTTTGGAAAATTACGTTTTGCAAAATTATTAATCATCTTTAAAGTACATAATTGCTTTAACTTTTCTTTTAAAATTTTTCATAACCTCATACAACAATTTTTTTTTATTCAAACCTAATTTTAAGCTATTGTGTAATAGTAATAATGGAATATTCGTGCGATAACGAACATCCATGATCCAAGCGAAGACACATCTAATTGTTGAAATTTTGATAAACCAATTCCACCCCGTGTTCAATGCAACATTGTATGGTACCTACATTTTACAAATGAATATCAGTTTTTGGAGACTAGGTGATCACGAAATATTTGGTACCATCTTTAGTATGTTTTACAATCATTTTCTATCCACCTTAAAACATCTTAAAAGATGATAATATACGAGTGGCTTTAGTCTCTACAATCTCTTCTTAATGGCTAGCCTATCCCTTACTGTAAGTGGAACAATTATTGTCTAGCACACTGTTTTGTAATTCGACTGCAGGCTTCGGTAGTACCTTGAATACAGTCTTTTGATAAGATATCAGAGAGTGAAAACAGAAAATCTATTAATAACAATCTATAAAACCCCATATGTACATTTAAAATATTATGCCAACCAATGAAAAAAAAGTATGTACGTAAATTATTGAAACAAAACCATATAGGCACAGTTTAATAAAACAGAAACAGTTTGATTTAAACATTTAATTCTACTATATCAACAAGTTATGTACATCATTGTATGATACCCTTATTTCTTATGAGAGCTTGTATCTGATTGTCGATACTCGTGTAATACTTCATATGACCTAAGAGTTTTTGTACTCTTTTAAGGTCACCTTCAAAGAACGCTTTTGACAATTGCTTTTGTAGATCATTTATAATTGTTCTATTCTCTTTATTTAATTTTAAGATTTCTTCTTTGGTTTCTGCATTTTCCACTTCTTCATTCTTCTCCATGATTTTCATTAGAAATTCTTGGCCGACCTCTGTGTTTTCAGAGATTTCTTTTCCCCTTAACTTCAGCATGTATATACCTAAAACAAAACATTATTGCTATTAATGATTTAATTCAAGATAATACAAATGTTTATTAATTTAAATCCCTAAATGAGAAAAGTAATTTTTGTATCTTAATTAATTTGTATATTTAAACTAGCAATCTGTTTCTTTGTATTTTATGGACTTTGTACCTTTAGAGTTGTGAATGTATACACAAATAAATTTTTCAAATGACTTTACATTAAAAATGTTGTAACGTGGTAGAAGATAGGTTTGTCAGTTTTACTCTAATGTGTTTATTTTTATCACAGCAATATATCGACTGTAGTATTTCCTTTTGGCAATACTTGTTATATTAGGTGCTAGCTTATAACATTTACCAGGTACTTCAAACCCTAGGTCAATATTACATAATTATTCATATAAGAAGTCATGTACAATAGAATTATTACTATAGAATTGTAATGAATGTTAATAATTTAACATACCTCTTGATAAAGGTTCTAATAATGTTTTATATGCATCATTCACCAGTGAGGAATATTGTGCTGAAATCTCCTGTTCTTCTTTGATTCTGAAACAAATTTTCTTCTATATTATACTAGTAAACTAACCGGCTTCAATAATAATTTTTTTACATACCTATTTGCGTATTTATCTGGATGCAAATGTTTCTGTAAATCCTTATAATTCTTTGCTAAATCATTTTCATTTAAGTCATATGTTTCTTTCACACCAAGAACTTGAAAATAATTATCTAATTTCTCTGGCCTTTGTAGAACTTTACAGTTTGAACAAAATAGGTTTGATATAAGATTAGTGACATTTTGCTTACAAGACCAACATGTGTAATTCTTAATACTCCTTATTCTGTTATACTTAGTGAAATTTAAGACTATACTCGCTTTATTCATATCTGAATTCAATAAAATACTTCAGGAATGATGATTAAGATGCAATTGTGTGACAATATTATATGCAAATAATAAAGGTCGAAATAGGATGACGCAATTTTCAAACAAATGTATTAGGTACCTATATAATACGTTTAGGTTTACGACACATTTTATATTGTATTTATTACTTATAGTTGATACTTGACAGATACTTTTGTGGCTTGTGTCAAAATCAGCTGATTAGCAATAAAGTTAAAAGGCATTTCAATTTTTTAAACATAAGTTGCACTTGTTTATCTTAATTCTATGAAAAATTTGTTTCAATATTTAATAAAATAAGCTCATATTTCTTTTTAAGTTTTTAGTTGTATTATTACATACATTTTTTATCTTTCTTACTTATTAAGTCGTTCTTTGAAATTGTTCTCTCTCTATATATAAAACAAGATGATTAGTAATAACTTTAATTAACAAGATATATTTAAGTATCTCAATTATACTTTATATTTAATAGACTGGCGTATTTTAACAACATATTTTAACAAGCTTGCAACATTTTCACGAAATACGAATGCCAAATGTCAACAATATAAACAATTATGTTGAACTTCAAGGTTTATTTCATTATTTTGAAATATAAAGAATATCAACTCTTTTACTTTTAAATATAAAGTACGCGTATAATCAATAGATTTTTTTACATTTACTTTTAGATATTATTTGTATTTTACAATCGTAATTATTATATATATCAAGGATGGTGTCATATTTTACGGTTGATGCTAGTGGCGAAGGTACCAATTACCAAAAAGAAATATCAAATATGATGCACGGGTTCGGCGATAATCCTAATCCAAATGCCGCTACCGTTGTTTTAGTCGAAAACATAGTTTTGCAACAACTGAGAATGATGTTACAAGAAGCTAGTAACAATGCAATTAAGAGAGGCGCCAAATCAATATCAAATTGCGATATTATATATTTAATGAGAAAAAATCCTGTCAAACTGAAGAGGCTTTACGACTATCAAATAAAGTTGGACCGTATTGACAAGAATCGTCAATCAGCTCCCAGTATTACTACAGAAACCATATTGCCAGGTATTATATTAGAAGATGATAAAGATCCTACAATAAAGAAGAAACGCACTCACATTTACGTCATAGAGGAGATGGATGAAACGGATGAAGTAAAGCAAATTAAATTTGACCGCATAGAGTATTTGAGGAAAGTGCGTGCAGCAAAAATAACAGAAGCGATGTCCTTTGAGAAATATGAAGCATATCATAAAGCTAGATGTACTTCATTCCGATCTGGTTACGGTCTGAGTAAGGGTTTTGTTAAACTAGAGAAATGGGTCAATCCTACAAAAGAATTGAAGATTAATCAGAATGCTTTAGAAGTCTTGTGTTTCTTAGCATATGAAACAGTAGCTGATATTGTTGATGCTGTATTTTTAATACGACAAGATGGTAAGAAGAAGTATGGAGATCCGTTCAGTAAGTTTGAAGGGGGACATTTCTGTAATCCACAGAGTTTAAACAATGCAGTATATATCAAATCTGGCTATGAAGGTGTACTGGCAATTACAGTTGCTGAAGTGAGAGAAGTCTTGAGGAGGTATTACACACCAACAGTTGGTTTACGGGGACAGTTTTATAGAAGCATGAGTTTGGATCTACCTTCAAGATATATTGCTATATAACAACAATCATAACTAAAATATATGATAAATAAACTAATTGAAATGATTTTTATTTCATTAACTCTATATTTATCAAGATATTTAAAACAAATACACACTATCAGAATTAATTAAAATTGCGTCATTGGGTCTTGAATTTTTCGGCATGTTTAAAATATCTTTGATTGTTTTAGAAGCACAAATCTGAAACAAAAAAATATACAGATAGCAACACATTTTGATTTGTTACATTACTGATTCCTAATATTAGACACTAACTAAACATAGAATTGTGCTATTTCACCCAAACATCTTTGTCTTCACCAGTTTGTGTGACATTCATTAATCATATATCTTATTATATCTCTAAAGATAAATGAGATTCAGGACAGCTGATGTTTAGATTGACAATCATTACAAACTTTTGTTACGAAACTTACTGAGTTTGATATAATTTATCTATATATATATATGTATGTATAATTTATATTTTTATTGTATTTATTATATGGAGCAAATGTAAGTCTATTAACTACGCCATTGATGTGTATAATAAAATTGTTCAGGATTGGAACACTTTGTTACCTTAACTAGTTTTGGTAGTATGTACGTCTTTAAATATATAATGTAGCTATAAATAATATTATAGATGGTATGTTCTCATGAATTTCTTAACTCAATCATGATCTTTCAAAGGACACGTGTGCTTGCAATGGCTGTGAGTTATCCAACAATTATGAAACTGAATAAGTTCAACGTCCATAGAGGCGATGAGTTACACAGGCATCCATATTTTGAGAGCAGTTTGTTGAAAATTTAATTTTCCTACCAAAGTTACGGCCTGTGATATTGAAGGTATACGAGCGACCTCGAAGGAGGTATTATTTATTTATGGAACCGTCACGCTTCAGGAGTTTTATCTTTATTTCCGTGGATATCGTAATTGAGATAATAGGAAAAAAGTAATTGAAGGATTTATTAATACCACGGGTTTTACTTTTGCGACATATATATTATTAGATAATGTTGGATCACTAAAGCTGTTAGATAGAATAATAAAGATTTATTCCAGTAACTTTAATATAGAAATCGTTCCAAAAGGCAGGAAAGTTGGAATATTTTTCTGGATGTTACTACACAACTAATATTTCTAAAATTAATAAATACAGCCTTATAAAAAATATGTTATTTTTACGTGATCAGATAGGCTATCTAGATGGAAATATTTTGTCACATTGTTTTGAAACTGTGTATAAACATATCAGTTCAGTTCAGTATCATACCAGCAATATAGGTATAGATAACGATGACAATAATAGTTGGTACTGATTTAAATTATTTAGTAAATTTTTCTCAACATTTTTTAACAACAAATATTTTTTTATGATAAAACAGAATATTCTGATTTATAATATATTTTTAAATACCAAAGGTCCTTGTATTATTACGAGGCTTCTTTCATTAAAGTTGTTATTTGAACTAAAAATATACGGATCGTATAATATGATCTTTTTTCTGAATCCCACGGGCTTATATTATTTATGGATAAAAGGAAAGGTCGGTTTGACATATCAAGTTAAAATAATAACTATACCTAATATTCTAGAATGTAACGAAATAAATTCGTATGTTTGTATGTAAACAAAACCAAAACAATTTGTATATGAAGATAATTAAGTTCATATATGCATTTAATTATAAGAACGACAAAGCAGTTTATTTCATAATTTTTGGTTTGATGTAGTTTTGTCAACATAATATATACACTCACATCTCGTCTGCCCGCGATCACGGTTGCTGTAAAGTAGCCGAAAAGTCGGGATTATGTAGTTTATAGTCAAAAATAAATTTAGTAAAGTTTCTTTTAAAACGCTACGCTACGTTACTCTTTGGAGTGATATGTAAATATTTAATCCATGTCTATCAATTATTATAAAGAAGAAATAAAAAGGGGGTTGAAAATTATAGTAGGTATAAATGAATTGTGTAGTAAAATAAGCCATTGGCTATTTATAAAATTGTTTTGAATAAAATAGAAACATTATTGTTTATTCGCAAGTTGACATCAAACCATTCGATACGAAATTCAGCAATACTGCACCCTAACTGCCTTTAGGAGCAATGCATGGCATTATTTAGCTTTGTTGATTAGTATTCCCGGCTTTCGGCCACTGTCTGTTTCCCTAGTTATATCGATTGGATCGACGTTAAAATGAGAGCTTATCGTTTGAATTTCTCGTATTTCATATTCAAATTTTAGTGCTTCTTTATAATAATTATTTATAAATGACATTGTAACCAATTAGAGGAAAAGGTACGATATATTAAACTGGTATAACATTGTGTCACATATTATAGTTTTAGAAATTTTATTCTTCAAAGTTTTGAAGCAGTAGGACATAATAGGACAAATATATTTACAGGGTATTTCAATTTTAACAGTTTAATGTATGCCTTTACAATTTTAGTATGTACCTAGCTTTTGAATGTTTCTTTCTTCAGACAATAATATTAACCATATGGGTAAACTTCAAGGGTTTTCAAGATGTGAAGCATGTGGTTGAAATATACGAGGACCCTTCATTCTCTAGAGATACTCCAACTCAGTACAGTCCCAATCCTATCTACTAATTGAGTGGCCAAAGGTATGCCCAATTGGCAACTGGCTATCGTAAGGCCGCTATGCTTTAGCCAAGAGATCTGTTCCACGTTTTGTATATTTTACGATATTATTATTAATTATATGAATAATAAATGCTTTCTACCATACTTAACGAATACATATTAATCACTTGTATATTACAATGTTTCTTAAAAGTTATAATATCCAATTTTTTATTTTACGATAGGTTTTAGGAAAACCGATTCTAAAAATTCTAAAACATTCACTCATAATTTAATATTTACTATTCATAAATGTAGGAAAATTGAAAAATATTTATTAATTTATTGAATGTTCAAAAGTCTATTAAATAAACATACTGACCTGATGCACTAAACCTAAATGTTAGGAGTGCTTTGTAAAAGAATTAGTTTTCATACAATGTATTTTTAAAATGCCAATATCAATGTTGTTTTACAGTTCGTAGCTCTAACTTACTATAGAAATGATAATGGAATTTATAAAATAAAAAGAAAATTCATTCGTTTGAAATTTGTTTGACAAAAACAATTGTCATTTTAAGATTAAACTGGGATGAGTGAAGCGTTTAATTGTGCTGATACTCTTACAAGTTACATTGCTTGACCGATGGAGTTATACATAAATAGTTAAAAACCACCGCAAGGAAACTGGCTTTCGAAAGGAAAAAACCGCATCGCAATCGGTCGATCCGGTTGAATGAGATGACAGCACATACAGCTAAAGACACACAGACAGACGTCAATTTGAAACGTATTTTACTAAACAACTTGTGTAGGTGGTTAAAATAGGAGTATAAAATTAATATTGAAAATTGATCAAATATGTTATTTACGATATAAATGTCTTTGTATATATATTGTAAGATAATATTGTTATTTGACTTATTTTTATAGCATAATAATTTGAATGAAAAAATTATAACCGTTCTAAGGACTTTGTTTCAAAATTAACTTAAAAAGGGTTCTTTTAATTAAGAATTTTCAATTAAGATCTTTGAGAATTCCTTTAGAATGTTTCGATATTTGAAATAGTTACTACTTGGTAGTTAAGTATACTTACGATAAGTACTATAGGTGAAACAAGGAATTAGCATGTCTGTAATAGTTCAGTGTACTTTGAGTTCAGATTGAAGATGGAATGATAGACAAATAGGGTGTTCAGTTTACCATAATTCAAACAATTTAAAACAAACAATTTCTTTTTCCACTTTTTTTATTTTATTGCGGTCTAAAATTCAAGGCAATTTTAGATCTGGATATGTTCATCTTACTAATAATTTCAGTTTTATATCACTTGTACAAAAAATCGCACTTGTAAACGACTTACGAATACCTATATTTTGACCAAACAGCAATTCTGAAATCTTCTCAATGGAAGATTCCATAACAGAAAAAATCAATTAATCATAATAATAAGCATACAATATCATTAAAATGACGTTATTGTACTATCACCGATATAAAATACATGTTATTCAAAGATTTTTCTAATGCCTTCCTTTTTATTTGGTTAAACGAGACTTAGTATTTGAGTTTCAAGCAGCAAACCCTTATTGTTCTTTTCTTTTTAATACAACATCGGTAAGTAATTTTATAGTATGTCATTTAGGGAGGAATATTTTATAAATGAGTCTTAATAATATATTAATACATTAGCGCATGTAACAACCCTCGTATTTGTTGCTCAAAGAGAAGTTAATATATAAGCCCCATTTCTGTTAACTTTGCGTCGATGGTACGTCTAAGAAGCTCTTGAAAGATTTAAAGCAGATTTTGTATTATTAAATTACATATTGTATTTAGAATATATATTTTACTCGGAAATGGAAATATTAAATAAAATTTAGTGAAGTGCATTATGTTTTTGTTTATGTAATTTTGATAAAAAAATCTTACTTGTAGCATCGAAATGTTAAGGAGAATTAATATTTAAAAGTACGCGCTTATTTCATTGAAAATTTTGCTTTTAAGTTAAACATATCCAAGCAGTTCCCGTGACCTTCAGATATGTCTCTCAGATATGTCTTCTGGTTTCCAGAACCTTCAAGACTAGAAATGAAGGAACTATACATATTACAGGTTAGCAGTCATTATTTCAGTATCATTCTGGCACTATAACGACGAGTTCATCAAACATTATCCAAATAGAAATATGATTTTTCGTGAACGTGACGTATTGTCAAAAACAATAGCATTTATAATAATGAAAATGCGTTTGTCCATTTTAATTCTCAGCATCGAATGTGACACTATTTCAGATTTTAGTAATACAATTTATATCTCAATCAATTTTATTTATATTAATAGATATAATTTTGTAATTATACATTACTACTTATAGTAATGCGGATTTCGTTTTTTACAATTTTAATTAAAACATAATATGGAGTAATTACGCAATAAGTAATAATTAATGAATTTTGTAATTTAGTTATGATTTGATTCGTAATCCCAGTGTTCCACATGTAAATATTAAATTCACTTACTTTTTCATAGCCTTTATGATTATTGTATTTATTATAATTATTATGTACATTCGTAAATGGAAACAGTAGTAATAATAAAATATATTGTGATATTATTTTATTTTCAAGACTTTGACAGTTTTAAAGTTTCTAATTGTCTATATAATTTTGGAACTCAGTTTCTATTACAACGTATCATATTTCTGTCAATCCAGTAATAGATTCAAGAGAAAACTAATTGAAAGTTTAACCTTTAAGAATCTGTCGGTTTTATAACAAACCAATAATCAAGAGTAAGAAAAGATCAAATCACCAACCCGTGTTGAGCAAGCGTGGTGATTAATGCTCAAACCTTCTCCATATGAGAGAGGCCTTTGCTGAGCAGTGGGCTCCGATAGGCTGAAGATGATGATGATGATGAAGAAGAAGGAATTTTAATATATTTTTTAAGGAAACAAAAAATAAACGTAATTACATAAACAACTCTTTCTTTCCAGGTGTATAAACTTTATCCTTTGATTGTCTCAGCTATAGTCACAGTCTACGGCTAACAGCTACAGTCCAGTTGAAACTAAAAAATTGTAACTTGTTAATCAATAGTGATTTAAAGATTAAGACTTGTCAAAAAAAATTATAAGAGTTGCACCGATTTTTATTCATTGTTAAATATATATAATACAGATGAAAGAAGTTACTAATTTTAATTGTAACTAAAAAAACATTGAGATTTTCCCTTTAATTTATTTAAATTTAAATGTAAAAGTTTTTATGCTAAATCCAATAATGAGTCCATATTCATATAGTTATATAATGACAATGATATTGAAATTATGACATTTAGAAAATAATGACAGTTACTATTTTTTTTTTAATTTTTCTAGAAATTTGGATAACATTTTTCGGTTCTAAGCAGCACGAAGTTAGCTAAGACGTGTATAATTCATAAAAAATCCAATAACCTGGTATTTAAACAATTGTTTAATGTAAAATAAAAATGTTAAGAAAATAAACGTTTAAAAAGCTACTATTAATTTAAGAGCTGGATATTTTTTTTCTGTTTGGATAACAGAAATGAATAAGGCGGATAGCTGATAATATAAAATAAATATTAGTATAAGTTTTGTAGCTTTGAAATAAAGTACTTCTTTTAATATATTAAATTTAATAACTCTCCTTTATCTTCCATTATAGTGTATATGAAGAGTTTATTTTCGCAATTATTAAATCTTATTGTCAGTTCATTTTGTAAATAGCTTTGCGTAAAGTATTTTATAAACATTACAAATACGGAAACGAATGATCTATCTAATTTAACATTTATTTTATCAAAACCATCTTGACATTTTTATAAACGCTACTACGACCTAAAAATATGAAAATAAATACGCCTGTTTGACTAACTATTTGATAGAAATAAATAAATTTAAAAAATGTAACGTAAACATTTATTATTAAAAAATATATATTTTAATACGTTCTAGTTAAACATAAATATCATTTAGACATGTATTCTTATGTTAGACGCGTTTTATCCCGCCATGATTGACGGCGTTCAGATAATCTGTGTTGTGTCACTGAATACTCCCTTGTTATACATCGGTTGACTTCAAAATTACATATTCATATTTAATACAACCATTTATTATTATTTTTTTATATATTTGTGTGTTTTTTATCAGTAAAATATTAATTAAATCCACACTCATAATTTTTTATTGCTAGGATGTTTGGATGTATGAAGAAAATTTGATAAAACTTTCTAATAATGTAGTTTAGGGAACAGAATAAATTATACATTATAATTTATAGCCAAATTTTGTGTAGTTCCTTGGGGGCATTATATAAAGCTGATTTCGTTCAAGTCTCGAGACGCAGAATGTAGATGGCGTTGCTAGTTGATTAACATCGTTTTTATTTCAGCACACATTATTCAATTCCCTCCGGAGTCAATTCCGAGAACCCCGGAGACGATCGCGGGCAGAAGCTAGTATGAATATATTCAAGTAACGACCTTATATATCATTATATGATTGTTTTTATAATGTACGTATGTGTTTTATGTTAGAATAAGAAATGAAATTTACTAAGGAAGTTACTAAATTCAATTGTCAATTTCGTCATAAATGAAATTTTTATAACGTCTTTCTGTAACTATGCCGAACAAGAAGTAAATTATATTAGGTACATCGAAAATATAGAAAATGTACTTACATATAATGAATAACTTAGTATAACTTATAAAAAACGTAACAAAATGAAGACGAAAATTTTTTTATGTATATCCTAACTCTTATTGGAAGAATAGGTACTTAGAAAATCGATATGTAATTATTTTATTAAATAAAGTGAATAATTACAATCCATCAAAATTAAAGTCTGAATTTTAAATTTTGAATCATTTTAACAATATTATTGTAATATCAAATCATACATCGGAAAGGTAAACTCAAAGGCATATTCAAATATAAATATTGCTAATTAGAATAAAGAGCTCCTGTTGAAATGGAGGAATTTCATAACAATAAACAATAATCTCGTATCTGACTGCTTTATGAAATCAAGCTTTTATATTTTCTCATATAAGGAAAATTATTGGCACCCACACAACAATTACAATTCGACTGTTCTATATGACGTATATTACACTAGACGAAAATGATTTTCATTTCATTATAAGAAGAAGAAAAACTAAAATAAAAAGTATTTTCAAAGTACACTTAAAGAGGTTTCGTGTTTAAAATGTATTAAATGGATGTATTAAGAAATAATCATTAAGCACTAGTCTAGACGATAAGAACATACTAATAGTTTTTTGACATTCAAAAGATTCTAAGCTGAATCTTTGCATCTTCTTTGATATTGCATGTTTCGTGAAAAAGGTTATATTGCGAGAGAGAGACGGATGTAATGGGGGTTGTGCCTTGTTCGGATTCAGTTAGTCTGTAACGACAACCTCTACCGTTTGCACGTCTCTGTGACGAAGCTGACAGTATACGCTTATCGTAACTTATATTTGAATTTAGTGAATCTCTAGTGGTTATATTAATTATCTTCTATATAAGTAGTTTGTAAATTCATTTCTGTGCTTGTGCTAAAAAACTTTTATACTTTTTTCCAATATATATAAATAGTCGTAAAACTATATAGTTTTTGGTGTTTGTGTAATAGATCTGGATAATTTAAATTTAAGCATACATTAAGGTAAGGTAGAATTTATTAATATCTTTATAGTCAATTAAAAAATAGGCCTCAGATAAAATAATATAATATCAATCTGTTTTCGAACTTGTTTCTGTTGATAAATTTTCATAATAAGTATTTTTAATCGGTTTAAAGATATATATAGGTAGAAATATATTATAAAAAAACTGTTTGGTACTATGTAAACAGAACAGAAAAATAGAAATTGAAAAACTAATGGGTCTCTCGCAACACCCTAGCGTATTACGTATCATATTTAGGTAAACATTATTTTTTAATAAAACTTTTTTTTTGAATACTTGTAGGATATGAGGTATTTATTTTTAATTGTATGATATCGAGTAAAAAGAGTATTTTCCTTCTAAGGGTAATTTTCAAGTTTTCATATTGCCTACCAGTACTTTAAGAAAATGTCACGTGTTGAGTAAAAATATATATTATTCATACGTTTTCAGCATCATTTACAATTTGATTCTGTTTTAATGGTTACTGCTAGTCTAGCATACTTCACTTTAATGGATACACAGAAATGCTATCACGATAGGCAGCTATGAAATTTTATCTTTCGTCAAACTTTATATAATATATATTTAAAGAATAATATGTCTATTTTTCCTTTTAAATGTGCACTAAATTGAGTTTTTTTTTTAGGTAATTTAAATTATAAAATAAAGATTTACTCGTAAACATTAATGAAATATGTAAATTATAAATTTATTTCATGTGAGTGGTTGTTTGTTATGTATGTTAAATCCTCAACCTATTTGTTGGGCGTTTTCATTGTTAAATGTCGTAATACGTATCCCCAAGCCTCCGTACCGCTACATTTATTCAGATGTTCATATTTTAAAACTAAAATAAAATTATGTCTATATTTTTTTTGCTCTCATACAATTTTATTAAAAAATTCAGACTGCAATTTTAAAATATCGTGTGCACTAAAATTGAATTATTGTTTCCAATGAAAAATTACAAAAAAATTTTATTTTACCATTTTTTGTTACTTTGATAAATGCATACAAAATGACGTTCATAATAAAATGGATGCTTTTTAGTATTGAAAATCAAAATGTGTACATTATAATAATTAGGTTTTACCAGATTATAATCCTTTAATTAACATTTACCAATGTAACATCAGATTTTTTTTAAACAATCGTATTTATTAATAATATTAATACAAAATTTAGATAAACGTTATAGTACATAATTAGTTTAAATTTTATATCATAATTTGGATTATGGTTGGGTAAAAATAAAAAAGGATGAAAAAATATATGAAGTGGCCAGTGTTAATAATAACACAAACGGAAACTCCCCCAACTTTACTTTATAATAAATTTAAAATTTGTTACCTGTGACGGAAAGGAACGTAATCTTGACAAATTGTATTCAAATAAGATTGTATGGTAATTGATTAATATTCGCTTTTTAGTTGCGCTTTTAAAGAATTGATTTCGATATTATTTTTCAATAATCTGTTACTTTATTGAAGTTTAATTCTACGCAATTTATGTACAAGTACTTGATGATAGTGCCGCTGTCTTTTCTATTTGTAAGATCTTAAAAGGTTCATTGAATGAAAAACATTAGAGTTTTCAGTATTGATCAAAAAAATTATGTTCTAAATAAAAATGGCATAAAGATTTTTTTTTGTACATATGGGATAATGAGAAAACTTGATAATTTGTATGAGTTTTAAAAAACGTAGTGGCTCACATACGTGGAACCAATAACGAGAAGCTATTTTTAGCCAAATATCAAAGCTCTCGTGTATTATTTAATCCTATAATATCGTTTTCTGGATTTAATAACTTCATTCTGGTACATAATCACCGTGAATAAGAAACATTCATGTTCGCAATTTACAGAAATAAAGCGTTTAAGAAAGAATAAGTAAAATAATTACACATAGTAATTCTCTCAGGTGTTAGGCATTCGTAAGTTCAAAATGTTGGTATTAAAAAGGAATACAGACTTTCCACTTGAATTAGTATGCCTTTAAATTTTGAGGCTCTGTTTTTATTTTCGCATGGAAACTAGACTACAGCAAACTTTTATAAAACCCCGTTCAGTAGTTTTATAATATTATCGACCACTATATTTATGGTCAGGGATTTTCAGATTTTCAGGCAGTACACTGATCGGTTTTCTCAGTTTAATAAAGGTTTTTATTCGACTTTTCATTAACCAATCACTAATACTTCTTTCTATTTAGATAAAAATGAAATATAAAAAATAATATTTCCTTACTTATAAAAATAAATCTTCTGATGTTTGTGGGTCGATCACTTAAACGCTTAATTAATTATTACGTAATTTTAAGACGCCGTTTCTTTTAATAGCCACGGAAATAATTAATTATTGTTAAATGACTTAAGTACGATTAGAATTGACGAAATATTGAAATGGATGTGATCACTGTGTCCCCGCTAGATGTGACATTAGAAGACTTTTATTTTTAAAATATTGTTATTGGTTGTCCACTCCTATTAAACCATCTCAGGTTATATTTCATTGATAAACATTTAAACGTTTAAAATAAAATTTAGTACAATAACTATGTAACAAAGAGAGCAACTGTTTAAATAGCATACTTGTTGTATATAAAAAGTAATCTCCTAACCTACTAATCGGCTTTAGTAATGCTTTCACCTATTCTTTATATGAGCCATAGAAGTTTATTCACGTGAGTGAGTTTGTGATTCCTTCAAAGACAACGGATTTCAATGAAATTGAAGACATGAATAGAAAGTGTTTTGAAATAAAATATACAGCTGAAACTTGTTTAGCCACTGATAAAAACAAAGACCATACATGTTTAGAATACGTTCTTTTCTTTACTTAACATTATTTACAACCGAATATTAAAAAAAAATCATTTAGAAAGTCTTCATTTAATAGTATCGGGTATCGGATTTAAGTGACTAATTGAATTAAAACGTTTGTGTAAGTCAAATCCACCTGGAAGACAGAAAGGCGGGAGCGGGAAAGTTCTTGAATTATTCACAAAATTATCGTCTCGGCCGCGGCACTTCTAATTCCTTTATTTGCGTTCCTTGTTTATTTTCTCTGGGCATTTATTTTTAGAAGGAATTCGCAAATTTGACTTTATTCAGATGATTTGTTTTGTTTTAACTTATCGTTTCTTCTTGTTTGCAGTTTTGATTTAAGATGTTTGATTTGTTTTTTAGGGTTCTTTATTTGTAATGAAAAAAGGATTTACTCTGACGGCTTATTTTGTGTTCCGTCTCTTACTTGAAATTCTTTTTCTAAGAATTTATTCCGTCTTTATTCTTCGATACATTAATCATGATATATCACCCTATCAATAATGATAGACGTATGTGTTACCACCAAGTAGACATCATTAATTGTATGTGTGAAATTCCAGAACTTGCCTTTAAAGACAATGAAAATGTTAGGCTCTTGAAGTCATTATATTGAAAACGATTTAGTTTTCGATTAAAATGTATAATAACTTTAATAAAAATAAGCGACCTTGTTACATGTACGAAAACTAAAAAAAAACATTAAAGAATTTATTAAGGTTTTCTTGTTCTTATGTAAACATAAGTTGAAGTTCATGTGATGATTACAACGTTTGATACTTAATTTGACATACATTTACTTAAATTTAAAAATGCATGTCGTAGTCAGAGTTAAATAAGAAATATTACAGAATGAAAACTAGGACGTAACGGCCGGCCCTTGTTCATTCGGTACAGAGCCTTCGCTGTGCAAGTTAGACTAGCACTTTGTATACTTTTTTAGACATGCAATTGAGATTTGAAGCTGCAAGTTTTATATTTACATGGTATTTTTAATAAAAACATGTGTATTATACCATTCATATAAGATTTCTTTCGTTATTGTTATAACATGAAACTAATTTAATAAGTTGCCGAAAGAGCAACTGCTTTTGATTTCATCATAGCGTTACTTAATACGGTTGACCGTACTTTGTGTTTCCAAGTTTCTCGCGTTTTACTCGTAGTTGTGATGACTTCGCTATATTGTTAGTAACACCAAATTTGTTGGGAAATTATATTGTGATACACTTGGATATATTTATGAAAAGTTATATATTGAAGTCCCCAACAGTTTTGACAACTTTGTTTCAGTTATTGTTAACTTATTTGTTAACTTTGTAAGTGAATATATGAAAAGAAATATCATCTTTCTGTTATACTCCAATATTACTGTATTTTATTAAAACAAATGTATATACCGATGGTAACATTTTATTATTTTACAATTAGTCAGTGGTGGCCTAGTGGTTAAAGACCCGCCTCTCATGCACGAGGGCGCGGGTTTGATCCTGGCCCGGGCTAGTACCAATGTGATTTTTCCGGGTCATATGTACTTTCTAAGAGTATTTAGACATCACTGATTAATGCATTCCCAAAAATAAAAGGGTTGATGTCAGGCAGGCGGCCGGTCGTAAAAGCTATTAGCCAAAACTATCCACTACATGTAAGGCAAACCCTGGCTAAATCTGTGAAATTGCCAGGTAGAAGAAGAAGAAGAAGAAATAAAATGATTCATGGGATGTGTAGTGTATGCAATAGAATAGCACAATGATAATACACTAAAAATCATTGGTATCATTTAGATTGGCACATTTGGTAAGTAGACCCGAAAGAAATAATCGAAAAATGCTCCCGGGAACTTGGAATTAAAGTTAACGTCTTACGAGATCGAGATATGATACTGTGTATTTAGAGTAATAAAATTGAATTGTAATCTTCTTCCCTATGATAAAAGATATGTTTATATCGTGTATTACTTATTAAAACACATAAAAATAACATTATATTTCATTATTGTTTGTTTTCTTTTTATATATGTGGAAAAGTTATCGGCGATAGAAATTGTTTACATTTTTTTTTTATTACATGTTTTTAGCGTTTAATTGTAAAGATAGAATAAATCGGAATTTAATAGAATTTTAACACTCTTATAGTTTGAAATTTACTTGTCACCTGTTAAAGTTGGTATATTTTTCCATTGTTATACGCCGCCGCCTACAAGCTATGTTTTAAGCGGAGGACACTCAAAGACGTGCTTACGAGAGGACTCGAGCGAAAGTTGAAAAATTTGAGTTCACAAACATTTTTGTACCTAGAAAAAAATTGCATATTATTATTCAAAAATTACTCCATCATTTTTAATGAATGCTATTGTCGTTTAACTGCTATACATCGATTAATTATTGAGCAATGTCCTAAATTAATATTGTCATCTTAGCTTGTAGTTATTTGTGTATATTAACCAAATCCATGTCAAGTTACAAGATATAACAAGATAGATGTCACATATCCGTCAACGACTTATCAAATAACATTAATATAATTACATATTTGTAACTCTGACGAATAAAACAATTGATATTGCTTTTATAAGTCTCGTGAAATTGTAATACGTTTATAAGACGAGGTAATTTTTGAAATTAAGAATTTTTTCTCTTTATGTCTACGTAAATAGATTTTGGTAGAACCCCCTTTGATGGTTGAGTATTATTTATTTTATTTTTGATCTACGCAAGCCTCTTCGCGTGCTCTTCTTAATATAAAGGAAATAGTTTGAAGAATTTATTTAAAAACATTTAAACCACTTGCGTGGTTCATAGACCTAATATGATACCTATGGTTAACGTTTTATAATATTTTGATGTCTAAACGTTGCATAATTTCAATGGCTGGATATCATCTATTTAAACAGAAGCTTTGCTTCCATTTTTAAATTGTTATAGCTATTTTAACATTAGTGCTTCTTAAATATAGTAATTTATTAAAAATAAGTTAGTTGTATATGCGGGGGTCCTTATACTTATATTTTCACATCAATCACGAAAGGGAGATTGAATGCCGTATTTTAAAATACGTCATACTAGAAACATATAATGTGAATATGATAAAACTGAGCATGACTATAAAAAGAAAATATACTGTGCTAGATGTATCTAAGATTTACATCGCTTATAGAAAAACCTTATCCAGCGAGTACAATATATCAGCTATAGTGAATACATTAAATAATGTATTTAATGCCTATAGTTTAAATTTCACAAAACACCGAGTTAATAAACAAATAATTAGAATAATAAAACTCCAATTGCATAATAATACATACAAAAATCTAGAAGCTTTTATAGAATTACCGTTCGTAAGCAAAATATACCTTTCTCTGTGATTGCCAGTTAATAATTATTTAGTCCTGTATCTAGATAATATCTATATATATATAAGAGATTTCCACGTATATAGTCACTCATCACGATATCTCTGGAACCATA